>JAJIBD010003490.1:0-233048 GCA_021461705.1 Cryptotis parvus | reverse complement strand
TTTCCTTCTTTCTTTCTTTCCTTCTTTCTTTCTTTCTTTCTTTCTTTCCTTTCCTTCTTTCTTTCTTTCTTTCTTTCTTTCTTTTCTTTCTTTCTTTCTTTCTTTCTTTCTTTCTTTCTTTCTTTCTTTTCTTTCTTTCTTTCTTTCTTTCTTTCTTTCTTTCTTTCTTTCTTTTCTTTCTTTCTTTCTTTCTTTCTCCTTCTTTCTTTCTTTCCTTCTTTCCTTCTTTCCCTTCTTTCCTTCTTTCCTTCCTTCCTTCCTTCTTTCTTTCTTTCTTTCTTTCTTTCTTTCTTTCTTTCTTTCTTTCTTTCTTTCTTTCTTTCTTTCTTTCTTTCTTTCTCTTTCTTTCTTTCTTTCCTTCTTTCCCTTCTTTCCTTCTTTTTCTTCTTTCCTTCTTTCCTTCTTTCCTTCTTTCCCTTCTTTCCTTCTTTCTTTCTTTCCTTCTTTCTTTCTTTCTTTCTTTCTTTCTTTCTTTCCTTCCTTCTTTCTTTCTTTCTTTCTTTCTTTCTTTCTTTCTTTCTTTCTTTCTTTCTTTCTTTCTTTCTTTCTTTCTTTCCTTCCTTCCTTCCCTTCTTCCTTCCTTCCTTCCTTCCTTCTTTCTTTCTTTCTTTCTTTCTTTCTTTCTTTTCTTTCTTTCTTTCTTTCTTTCTTTCTTTCTTTCTTTCTTTCTTTCTTTCTTTCTTTCTTTCTTTCCTTCTTTCCTTCTTTCCTTCTTTTCCTTCTTTCTCTTCTTTCCTTCTTTCCTTCTTTCTTTCTTTCTTTCCTTCTTTCTTTTTCTTTCTTTCTTTCCTTCCTTCCTTCCTTCCTTCCTTCCTTCCTTCCTTCCTTCCTTCCTTCCTTCCTTCCTTCCCTTCCTTCCTTTCTTTCTTTCTTTCTTTCTTTCTTTCTTTCTTTCTTTTTCTTTCTTTCTTTCTTTCTTTCTTTCTTTCTTTCTTTCTTTCTTTCTTTCTTTCTTTCTTTCTTTCTTTCTTTCTTTCTTTCTTTCTTTCTTTCTTTCTTTCTTTCTTTCTTTCTTTCTCTCTCGCTCTCTCTCTTACTTGCTTTTGGCAGTTCTCAGGGGGCCATACATAATGCTACAGATGCTAACCTAAGTCAGCTGCATGAAAGCCACTGCCTTACCCCATATTATCTCTCTAGGCCTCTTAATTTATTAATTGTTCTCACAGCACTCTACTATTATTTTTGAGGAGCACATATATTTTTTAGTTATACTACAATGCCTAGCATTAAATAAATAATTATTAGCATTCAACAAATAATGATTAAGAACTATATAAAGAAATGGATAAATATAATGTATTTAACTGCCTGACTGCCAAAACATCAGTTCATTCTAAGAACAGTCAAATGTAGAGCATATATACTAGGTACTTGAAAATATTCATGAAATAAATAATATTGTGATATTATTAATACTTTATATAAATTGATCAGGTCACTGTGATTAGTGATTTCATATGATAATTTGCCTTTGACCATATCCAACATTTCTTAATCTAACTTAAACCAGGTATTGGGAAGACAATCAGGGAAGTTTCCTTTTGGGTATGCCATTATGTTGGACCATCTTTGTAAGTCTGCTTAGTTTTTATACAGCAGGAATAATAAATGCAAGTGATGTCTGTCTATCTTGTGACCATCTTCGGTTTTGCAGATGTTTTTCACTTTTTCTTAAAATGTCAATGTTTGGTTAAGAAATAAATTTCATGAATTTATAGGAATTAACAAAAAGTAATTATAGACAGTTGTTCTATGGCAGAGATGTGAACTTTATTAGGAAGATCATGAATAAGTTCCTCAGTTTCCAGAAAGACACCACCCAAGACTGAATACAGGTTTCCAAAGCAGCCAAAGACAGACGGGCTGTGCTTTCTTGCTTGCTTGCCTGCTTGATTGCTTGATTGCTTTCTTGTTTGCTTTCTCTCTCTCTCTCTCTCTCTCTCTCTCTCTCTCTCTCTCTCTCTCTCTCTCTCCCTCCCTCCCTCCCTCTTTTCCTCCCTCCATCCCTCTCTTCCTTCTTTCCTTCCTTCCTTCCTTCCTTCCTTCCTTCCTTCCTTCCTTCCTTCCTTCCTTCCTTCCTTCCTTCCTTCCTTCCTTCCTTCCTTCCTTCCTTCCTTCCTTCCTTCCTTCCTTCCTTCCTTCCTTCCTTCCTTCCTTCCTTCCTTCCGGAAGGAGGTTTGTCAGTGATAGTACTGTCAATATTCCAATGTCAAAAAACAGCGTCAGTGAATTGCAGGTCTCGAGACAGGTGAACCCCCAAAGTTTCTGGGTTGATTCTTTCAGTGTCAGTCTCTGAGCATCCATCCATCAGCAACAGCTTGGGAGGCAGGGATCTTCGCAGCCTGGCTGGGTATAGGTGGTAAGGTTGAGGCTCTCCAGGCCTGGAGTGGGCTGGGTGGAGTTGAGCAGGAAGCAGGTGGGCACACAGGGCTGAGGAATGTGGCAGGGGGTGGGCAGTTGTCACAGCAGGTGGGTTCCAGTAACCAGGTGGTGTGAGGGCAGGTGCTGGGCAGGCAGACTCCACAGCGGCAGCACTTGTCAGAGGAGCAGATGGTGGTGGCCGGGCGGTGGGGACGCTGCAGCAGCAACGGGAAACACAACTACAAGACATGGTGGTGGGAATCTGTGTGTTTTATTGGTTTGGTTTAAAGGAGGATGAGGCTTCTGAGGTCTGAGTGTCTCCTTGCTCTGGGGCTTATATACCTTCCCAGAGGGTGTGTGTCTACCAGGAGGCTTCCCTTCCTGGTTCTTGTTCGTGTTAGTGTGCCATTATCCTTTGATTGGTTGACGTTTAGATGCTTGTAAAGTGGCTCCATTCTCCTAATTGAACTTTAGTTGAGTTTATTGCTAAATCTAAACTGATTACTCCTGCTATTTGTCCTTGGAGCACACATTTTATGAGGTATCACCAAAGGCTTCTACTATTATAATTCCACCAGCCAGCCCTGCTGGGAATACAGGTTGATGGACACTTCTTGTTTGTTTGCCTTTGTTCTCATTCTAATTGGTTTTATTCTCTTCTTTTTCAATTCTTTTATTACATTGATTGGTGTCTATAGGTTTTATTCCTTTTATTGGTTTTATTCTTTTTATTGCCTTGATTAGTATCTATCAGTTTAACTGAATTTAGATTTACTTTCTTTTAGCTTTGGGATTGAAGATATAATTATGTTCATATTGGGGCCAGAGCGATAGCCCAGCGGGTAGGGCGTTTGCCTTGCACGCGGCCGCCCTGTGCCGGCCCGGGTTCGATCCCGGCATCCCATATGGTCCCCGAGCACCGCCAGGAGTAATTCCTGAGTGCAGAGCCAGGAGAAACCCCTGAGCATTGCCGGGTGTGACCCAAAAAGCAAAAAAAAAAAAAAATTATGTTCATATTGAGGAAAATGCATTGAGATACAAATTCATGTGTATATGTAAAAATGCCATTTACTCTTGTAGAAAGTAGTGCTGGGTTGAATTATTGAAGTAACTGCTAACTGATAACATTTTAGTTCATTGATGTTCATGGCCATTCCGTCTTCCAGAATGGAATATTTGTGTCTTATTTTTCCTATAAAAATGGGAATCTACCCGCTGGGTTTGAGAATTCTGTTTCCTGCATGTTTGACAGATATTTATTTTATAAAATGTTTGCTTACTTGGTGGGTGAAAATGACATTTAATAATCACTGTATCCACTTTTTCATATCAAGCTCAGTTCTAACTTTTTTTTTTTTGCATTGGCCATTTATCTTTCTATTGAGAACTGACGTGATTTTTGTTCCTTAACTACTAATTGTCAGAAAATTGAATTTTTTACTTACTCTCCATAGCAAGTAATAAAGAACAATTTAGGATTACAATATGAAAGTTCAAATGAAATGGCTACAGATATAAAGTGACATTTTGCTTCTTTGAAAGATTAATTTGTACACTGATTTCATTTGAAATTTTTTATTTGAATTTTATTTTGTTTTGGTTTTTGCCTCTCAATAAAGTACATTTGATTCCCAAACCCAATGTAGTGCTGGGAGAAAATACTTGGATTTTGGTTCCAGAGCAACATTTAGGTTTCAGTTAGAGTTTAGAATAGGAAAAAAGAGTCCAGATTGTGTTTCTGTCTAGGGACCAACCTAAAAATTTCCACTCAATTTTATTGATTTATTCTTCAAACAATGGATTTCTTATTACCACCTAGCCTCTTCCTTTAAAGTATGTATGTGAACTTAAATATGTTTTTTTGGGGAATTTAGTGTAGAATTAAGAAGGGTCTGCACTAGTCAGAGAGTATTTCATGATCCTAATACTGTTTGTTGCCTTCTCTGTTACAGCAAATAACATTTGCTGTAAAATTTTGTTTTTGCTTTCTTAGTTTTGGTTTTGGGGCCACACCTGGTGGGGCTCAGGGCTTACTCCTAGTTTTGTCCTAGGGATCACTCCTGGTGGGACTTTCGCGAGACTATATTGGATTTGGAGCTTGAACCCTGCTCAGCATCGTGCAAGGTAAACAACCTACTCACTGTACTAGCACTCTGACCAGCAATTCATATTTGGGGCCTTAACTTTCTCCTCTGCAAAATGAGGATGAATAATATCTACATTCTTCCACTTAAAAGATTAATGTGAAATAAAATGAAAGTCCCTGAACAACCAGAATAAGCTATTTAAAGATAAATTATTGTATTTATCTAAGTAAATTAAGGATCAAAATCAAGGTAAAAAGAAAGGAAAAGAAAAAAAGTAACCATAGGAGAAAATTTATAGAATAAAATCGGAAGGTAAGTAAAACATATTTTATAGGCATTATGGACCTCAATTACATAATCCGAAATATGGTTTGAGGCTCTTCCTGTCCCTGGAGCAAGCAGATGCCCTTGAGCTACACTTGCTTGCGACAGGACATATGGAGATGTTACTGGTGCCCACTCAAGCAAATCAGTAAACAACGGGAAGACAGTGATACAGTGATAGGCATTAGCAAACATTAACCTAAAAGTCCACACCTACAACTAGAGAAAGTGACTGGCAGAGAAATAAGTAGGTTTCAAATTTTAGAAAAGTTTGCTAAGTAATATAGAGAGTCCTCAAAAAGTAAAAATAAGGTTCTTCATATGACCCTGTGATTCCAGTTCTTGACATCTACCTCCAGAACATTAATCTGAAAAGACATATGCACAACCATCTTCACTGCTGCACTTACTACAATAGCCAGAATAAGGAAGTACCCAAAAACCCAACAGCAAATGAAGAGATAAAAAAGAGGACTCCATATACAATGGAATCCTATGAGGGTGTAAGAAAAGATGAATTTTTTATACTTTGTCTCAATATGATTGGAACTGGAGGGCATCATATTAAACAATGTAAGTCAGAGGGAGAAGAACAAACACCGGATGGCCTCACTTTTCAGATCTGTGCAATAGAGAGAGATTAAAGAAGGAAATAGAATCAGAAAAATGACAAAGCCTTGGTCTTGTATTATAAAACTGGTTATAAACAGTGGATGAGGGGCAGGAAGGACAGAGAGGAATAAAGAGAAAACGTGGAGGGTCATGGACGCTTTGGTAATGGAGGCTGGGGGCAGTAACTTTGTACATCAATATCTGCACTGTTACCGACTGGATTCCATGGGACGTCAAAAAGAATGCATGGCTGTCCACCTACAGGATGGTCAGATTTCTTGGTCAAAAACCTGAACGAGTAGTTTGAGGCTCTTCGTGTTCCTGGAGCGAGCAGATGCCATTGGACCACACTTGCACAACAGGGACGAATGGAGAGCGTTTATTGGTGCCTACTCAAGCAAATTGATGAACAATGGGAAGAAGATAAGCGATAAGTGATAAGTGATCTGCAGTATAATAAAATATTTAAAGATTTTTCTATGGTTTTATTAGAAGAAAAGATTTTATAATATCACCACTATCCCATACTCCCTCATATTTACCTTTTAGTAACAAATTCATGCTAAGTAGCTCCTCTTTTACTCAGGATTCACTAATATTTTATTCAGTATTTTAAAAATTCATCAACCTTTGTCTTTTTATTTTTAGGTATCATATACCTGACACTGTGATAAATGCCAGACTTAGATCAGTGAATGAAATGAACATCACTTCTGTTTCCTTGGCTTGTTTGGTTTTTTGGTTTTCAGGACACACCTGAAGATGCTCAGGGCTCACTTCTGTCTTAACACTCAGGTATGGTGTCCTGGGAGACTATACAGGGTGTCAAAGATTGAACCCGGGTGGGTAGTATGCAACGCAAGTTTCCTACTCATTGTACTACCTCTCTGACCCTTACTTGTGTTTTCTTGGAACTTAGAGATGGTGGAAGGTTTATTACACATCTAACATATCTTTATAAAGTGCTATTATTATGCATCTTACAGAAAGGGAAAATACCAAATTTGAGGGCAAAAAATCAATGAGAAAAATTACTTTTGCCACTTTAGGGAAAATGTTACAAAGGAAGCTGTTACAAACGTTACAGACTCTTACAATTAGAATTTCATGATTGAAAGTTATGAATCTCTTATTTAAAGCCCATATTGCTTTGAGTCAACCTTGTAAGGACAGAGGAATTTGGCCTGTTGTGCAGAATATTATGCTTTCATAGTTTATAAATAAGACTAAGGATAATGGATTAGAAACAGTTTTAAAATATCACATTCATTACAATAAATGCCTCTCTTTTATGCAAAGACTCACAGGACTTTATTAAACTCCATATTCCCTGCAGTGGTCTCCAAGACCTGAGGTTACTCCCTTTTGTGTTTAAATAGGATGATGAGTACTTAAGGTTGTCTGCCTTACATAGCCTGGTAAATGACTTATTAAAAATGTAAGTGTATGATCAATTAGGATGGCGCTACCTTTAATATGGTTTAAAATGCATATTTAAATGATATGTCAGTGATATAAACATGTTATTTTCAGATAACTAGGTATTTTTCCTTTATGCAGATTCAGGAAAGTAGTAATTCTTCATTAGATAGGATATTGTCAAAATGCTTTAAACACACACACACACACACACACTCAACATTGTCTAGAGTTTACTGCACTGTTCAACAGTTAATAGGACTGGGTACGAAGGTCTTTCTTCCTTGCGTTATCCTGTTGTTCCCATCTCCAATGCTTCCAAGAATTAGTAAGCCACTGTTCTGTTTGGAGCAGCTATTCCTACATATTGTACCCTGTCATCTTTTAATGCTTAGTCTGGAGACCTCAGAGGCCTTCCCTAACTATACCTCACCCTGACACTGAATCACCAAATCTGGGTTTTAGTTACTGTCCCTGCATGTTTGCACAGAATATTGCTCACATGTCATTCACAGCTGAAATGACACTACATTATAATTATAGCTATGGTCCATATACAAAGCACATATTTATAATCCTAATACCTGCCCTGGCTCCTTAGCCAGATTTGAGAAAGACTGGGGGAGGTGTATTAGGTAATAACTTTGATAATCCTAATCTTTATACTACCAGCATATATATGATACCAGGCACAGGAGAAGCACTTAAGAAGTATGGACTTAGTGGATGAGCAAAAGGACTAAATCCCTTATTGAAAGTATTCTAGTGTGTGTCCCAACTCTTGCATGGTTTTGAAGTTCTGTTTACTCAAGACCAGGGTGCTCATAAGCATCTGGGATCTGGTAAATCCCTTTCTAGAGACTTAACAGAAACACCGAGGACATTTGACAGCATGTTTGTTTAAAGGCATTTGCTTCTCCCATTCCTTGCCAACACTTTTCTTTTTCACATGCAGTCGTTCAGTTTTATCTTAAAATTCTTGTGGAGTTTGACTTGTGTTTTTATATATGCATTATGTTTATGCATATGCAGTCAATATACATATATATATACTATCCTGTATCCTATGTATATATAATCATCATATTCCATGTATATATAACCACATATCTTCAGTGTGCATATATATTTACCAATTAATCTCTCCATTGGCCTGCCACCCCAATAAAGCCTCGGAAGAAGCCAGAGGAACCCCCGCACCATGATGGTAGCCATTTTCAACATCCATATTCCACAGCTCATCAGAGCTCCACCCAAGAGAGAAGCCAATCTCAAGCCCAGCTTGTCAGAACCCCACCCTAGAGAAAGCCTATTTCACAGACACACATAGAGATGCTACCGCTCTCCCCATTGCATGCTGCTGCTTCTTGGCTGTGCAGTACATCAGTAAATGCAAAAACTAAGAGTGCATGCATGACAGAGCCTGGCAAGCTACCTGTGTTGTATTTAATATGCCCAAAACAGTAACAATAATAGACCTCATTCCCATGACCTGAATGAATGGTTTGAGGCTCTTCATGTTCCTGGAGCGAGCAGAGGCCCTTGGGCTATACTAGTGTGTGACAGGGACAAATGGAGATGTTACTGGTGCCCGCTCCAGCAAATTGATGAACAATGGGAAGACAAGTGAAACAAGTGAATCTCTCAAGACTGTGAAAAAGAATAACCTAAAGATAAACCTAAGTTGATTGAGAAAGGGAAGTGTAATCAAGTTATAAATTATATTACGTTTAATTTTAGCTTCTAGTCCATCACCTGCAAAATTATTGGCATTTTATTGTCTGGTGGACCGCAAGTTCAGATACAGTCTTTGTGCTGCATTACTAGAACTTACTGTATTAATTTTTTTCAAAAGGAAAATAAGGTTAAAAAATTAGTAGATGCCTAAATGACCAAGATCATTGAACTGAATAGTTGCAATTTTTAATGCATAATTCAATATATCCTACCCAACCTCCAACATGTGATGATTTTGTTAAAGGATATTAGGATTTTTGCTTTTCTTGAATATCTTAAGTTGAATACGATAGTGGGGTCACTAAGTTTTTGGCTTTAAGATAAATTCTATGATGTGGTAAAAAAGAATACCATGGTCTGATTTCTGGTTTTCTTACTAACAAACCTTATGACTTGAGAATGTTGAGTAACACTTAAGGCTTCATTTTTCATTTATTAGTGCTATTTTAAGAATTAATTAAGGTAATTTTTGTGATTCACCTAGTGCTGGAAAATAAAATGTTGGCATACCTCAAATTGTATTTTTCCAAAACAGAGAAGATACAACTCTTTAAAGTTAGCAACCCATTGTTAAAAAGTTAGTTCTAATAATTTCTCTAAGATTGTCTTTTCTTAAAAACCAAAATGACCATCTTATTTTTACATATTTTAAGAAATGAAACAAATATGTTTTTATAAAAACGCTAACAAAGCATATTTAGCCAGAGAAATAATGTTTATTGGAATAACCACCAACCAAATGTATTTCCTATATTATATAGCCCAATAGGAGAATTGAGCCCCAAGAAGCATAATCAAAAAGATATAATCAGATTTTATAGATTTCAATAGTATTTTGAAAATAATGACATTCACCTTCCCGGACGAATCAAATGGTAATGTAGTTGAATAACCACAAAAAGATCTTGATTTTTCTTCCCATCAAAGTAAAAGGGTGAATTTCTGCTTCTGGGCCATCTGGTCACCCTCCACACCAATCAACTACCAAGGCTCATGAGCGCTGAGCAGACACAGCTTCTTCTGGCTTCTTCAGTGTCAGGGACTGAGTTCAGCATCCATCCATCAGCAACAGCAGCTTGGGAGGCAGGGATCTTGGCAGCCCGGCTGGGTGTAGGTGGTGAGGTTGATGCTCTCCAGGCCTGGAGTGGGCTGGGAGGAGTTGAGCAGGAAGCAGGTGGGCACACAGGGCTGAGGAATGTGGCAGGGGGTGGGCAGTTGTCACAGCAGGTGGGCTCCAGTAACCAGGTGGTGTGAGGGGCAGGTGCTGGGCAGGCAGACTCCGCGGCGGCAGCACTTGTCAGAGGAGCAGATGGTGGTGGCGGGCCGGTGGGGACACTGCAGCAGCAACGGGAACACAACAGCAAGACATGGTGGTGGGAATCTGGTTTGCTTTGGGTTTCTTGGAAAGAAAGATGAGGGTACTGAAATGAAAATGTCTCCTGTTGCTCTGGGGCTCTTATATACGCTCCCCTGGCTGGGTGTTGGGCCAATCAGAAGACTTCTGTCTGATTTTTTAGTTTGTGTCACACTTTTTCACTAAGATTCTCTAATCTGTTTGGTATTTATTGGCCCATTAAGATTTCTTGTCCTTATTAAAGTAATCAGGGCTTTTTTACTCACTGATTGGTTATTTTTGTCACAAGATCACAGTTTCTTAAAGGACTCCTGGCAAGCCAAGCCTTACTGGAATTATGAATAATCATTCTAGGTGATAATGTAGCCATATTCTGAGAGGTTAACTTCTTCCCTTTTCCTTCTTTATTTTTAAATATCATCACAATATGATGAGTTTTAATTACTAATATAAGAATGTGCAACTCAAATGATTAATGAGTCATTTTATTATTCAATAATAATAATACTCAGGATAGTCCATAAGACACAGCAACATGAAGGTGAACATTGCATGTGACTATGGTCATCACGGACATACTTGCTTTATTTATCGGTGCTGTAATTCAGGTTCTATTATATAGGCAAGGAGACAGAGTGGAGTAAGACCCCTTTTCATTATTTTTAAAAATATAGAGTGAATTTCCACAGAGTATATTTCTCTGTGGGCTCTATTTAGAAACAATCCCTAATCTCAGAGTTATACCCATCTTACAGTGAGTTTCAGTGCAAATTTACTGAAAGACAGGGTTCATCCTATCGCTATCTTTTGTTAAATGTACCAAAGAAAATGACTGTAATCTTTATTATTCCTCACAAGAATGACATACATACTTTCTGCATGAGATGAACTAAAACAAAAAAGGGAAGAAGTTGTAAGACTTACAGACTGACGTAATATTCTGGAAAAGCACCCCTTACAGATTTAGTGATTTAGAACCATGTCTTGGTTAGAAACGATTTTTCTTTGACTTACTCCCTAGTTAGATTATTTATTTATTTTAATATCTTGATCTTCAATTAGGTTGTAAATTCCTTTTAAAATGCCATATTCAACATTCCTCAGCTCACTTAGCCTTGATTTGCCTTTCGTTGGATGGCACATGAGGTAACTGGGCTGGAGAATTCTGTGATTCCAACATCTTCACATGCAACCCTACAATTAGCACAAAGCTCTTCAGATCATACCATCTAAACTACTTAATTTACTGGGTAGCACATTGTTGTTATTAACACTATATACACTAGGGTGGGTTGTTCATGAGGGGCCATTACCAAAGACTAATATGGCCTTTTTAAAAGATAAGAGGGCCAGAGAGATAGCTCAATGGGTTGAGCATATACTCTGCATGCTTGAGACCTAGGTTTGATCCCGGGCACTGCGTGGTCTTCTGAGCACCAGCAGGAGCAGCGCCTGAAAACTGTAGGTATGCCCCACCCCCAAAAACACAAACAAAAACAGTAAAAGAGAAGTAGGCAGACTAAAATAAAAAAATTCGGTGGAAAATGCTACATATCATCGGTAAGCAAGTTTCATATTTTATGAGGAGAACTTGTTAGCAAAGCTGGTTTGCTATTTTGCTTAGCTATTGACATTTCTAATCCAGCACATCAAATAAAAATGAAGGTTGGAGTCTGCTCAGGTCTTCATACCTCTGTGTCATGGTGACATTAAAATGTCCTTCCCTGATTCTCTGCTCATCCCACGAGTATTAGATGAAATGCTTTCTTTATAATACATTTTTAGGCGTTCTTCTGAATGTTCTCATCCTCTTGTCTGTTCTCAGGGTGCCGCCTCTCTTTGACTGGACCAGAGTCTGTCATTCACAAGAGCTTTCCTCCCTCCAAGATGAAAGCCTGTGTGTGTGGGGAGATTCTGTTTCCTATCAGCCAGCATCTAGGGTAGGTTCCACAACATTGTAGGCATTTAATAAGTGTTGCTGGAATTAGACTACATGACAGATTAGGATGAAAAGTGTATGCATTCATTTTAGAATATCTCACAATAATAATAAAAGCACACTGGCTATCAGCAGAGTGATTCATTTCATTTGAGGAACTTCATAGTTATCAGAGATTTAAAAAGTTTTATATTCAAAACTTCATTCAACTAGACAGTTGGGGAAAAAAGGCTCAGCCAATCCTTGGAGATGTCCCTGCTATGGCAGGGGGTCTGGCTCCCACTGTCATTTTCTCAGCCTTTTTAAAAGTCGCATATGAATTCCTGAAAGAGACTGGGGAAGAATCAAAATGGAAAGTTGGGGCTGACCTTGACATTTAAGGTGGTTCTTAAATCAGTGCTGAACGTATTTTATTATTGAGACAATTTCCCTCACATCTCTGTGTTCCCTACTTGGACTCATTTTGGGTGTGTGATTTGTGTTGACGTCACCAGAAAGTGTAATCTCCCCAGCATATTTATAGCTTCATGAGATGTGCATGTGTCAAGAGTCTTTGGGTAATTATAACAATAAACATTAAGGCAAGACATGGCTTGGGAAACAATGATGTTTATTTTGTCTTAACGAAGTCTGATTTTTCCTCCCACTTGTCACTTGAAATCATTGTTCCAAATACACCATACTTTTGCAAAAGTGAAGGCACCCGGTCACCACATTTTCTTCCTAAGCTCCTCATTGAAGGCTGGCTGTGGAGTAGCCCTTCATAAGCCACCAACCTTTGGAGCAATGTGGGCGAATATAGGAGGCATGTTTGGTCAGTAGCAGGGGTCTTCGCAAGGACAGGGTTCAGTTGTAACAGAGATGCCATTCAGGTTGGGAGTAGAGTGACAGTTTCTGAGTAGCCAACATGATGCCACGTAAGAGTCCGGTATACAGCAGGGGAGGAGTACAGGGGGTCACAGCAGGTGGGCTGAAGGAGACTGATCTTGTGTGGGCAGGTACTGGGCAGGCAGACCGGGCAACGACAGCAGATATCAGAGGAACAGATGGTGATGGCTTGGCCGGTGAGAGCACTGTAGCCTCCTTGGAGGCAAGAGCCACAGCAAGACATGGTGTGGGTCAGCTACATCAGTACTGCAAAGCAAACTATGAACTTGGTCTTTTATAGGCCCCTATCTCAGGAAACGTGGCTTCTGTGCATCCAATGTTTCCTTCTTATTGTTTGCATAATCTATACAAATAATACGTTGACTTTTGTTTGTTGGTCCTGGGATGAGATAGTACTCAGTTTTATTTTGTTGTGTTGCCATGTCCAAACTGGTTTACTGAGGGAGTTTCAGAAGGCTGTCAACGTCCATGCCCCATCACCCAGTCTCAGGTAAACATATTCCTCTCTTCTGGAGTTCCTCTTTCTCCCCAACCAGAGTTTTTTTTCCGGGCTAACTGCAAAGAATCATTTCTCTGAAAATTAAGAAATGATCATTTTTTAGGCTAGAGAGATCATATAGGGATTAAGGCAGTCACCTTGCCTGCAACTGCCCCTCACTGTGAGCCCAGATACCACGTGATTCTCCCGAGCACCATTGCTGGTAGTCTTAACTCCCACTCCCAATACCGCCTTGCAGTAATGGAATGATCATTCTCAAAATGGAAATATTTGGGAAGCAAAAACCCATGGGATTTTGTTGTTCAGATTCACCTTGCTAGATTGCCAGGGATTTCTGGATATAAGTGCACACCAAAGAGGGACAACATGAACCCAGTGAGGAAATCTAGAGCTTGCTAAATATTTTTTGTTTTCTTTGTTTTGGGGCCACACCCAACTGTGTTTAGGGCTTACTCATAATTATGGGCTCAGGGATCATTCATGGCAGGTTCACGGGACCAAATGCGGTGCCAGAGAGCAAATCCGGGTGGGCTGCATGTAAGGCAGGGGCCCTACCCACTGTACTATGGCTTAGACCTGCTAAATGATATTTTAAATACCAGTCTTCTGTATAAATATAACTAAGTTCTCAATTTTATAAAGAACTTTGGTTGTTTTAACCACATATGAGCATGGATTAGTCTCATAATATATGGACTGAAACATGAGATTTCATCTCTTTGAACAACAGCATGAAAAGTTTATTCCTTAGGGAAGAAGCTGATGAAACCAGCTCTTCAAAACCACAGTGATTTCTATGGAAATCCCTATACGATCTCTCTAGCCTAAAAAAATGATTTCCTGATCATTCCATTAACCATTTAATGGCAACAAGAAATATAAGCTAAATTACAGTGGGTATGCTATGGCGGCAGACTTGAGTGGCAGTTGGGAAAATGGAGACAACGTTGAGGGGAAGTGACAGTGGTGGTGGAATATTGAATGCCTGTAACACATCACCGTGAACAACTTTGCAAACTACAGTAACACATCATCGTGAACAACTTTGCAAACTACAGTGTTTAAAGCGGGAGTGGGGAGAAGCAAAATGAATAAGCGGAAGCACTGTGAAAGCTGACAGGCATTTACATTTTTTTCCACTTTGATACACTTAGTGTTAATTCACCAAAGGTAAAGCTAATAAATAACTATAGCTACTGTAAGGCCTGGCAAGCTACCAGTGTCGTATTTGATATGCCAAATACCAGTAACAATTATAGACCTCATTCCCATGACCTGATGGAATGGTTTGAGGCTCTTTATGTTCCTGGAGCAAGCAGGTTCCCTTGGGCTCTACTTGCATGAGACAGGTCATATGGAGATGTTACTGGTGCCTGCTCGAGCAAATCGATGATGAATGGGAAGACAGTGATACAGTGATATTGTAAGGACTTATGGAGACTTGGCCTATAGACCCATAAATTATAAGTATTGTCACATCTCTAATGTATGAGATCGAATGTAGTGGAGACCGAAATATAGAAAACATACTGGAGCCAGAGTGATAGCACGGTGGGTAGGGCATTTGCCTTGTATGCGTAGCCGACCCAGATTCATCCCCAGCATTCCAGATGGTCCCGGAGCACTGCCAGGAGTAATAGTAATTCCTAGGTGCAGAGCCAGGAGGTAAGCCCTGAGCATTGCCGGGTGTGATCCAAAAAGAAAAAAAAAGAAAGAAAACATATTCCCTTCCTCTAGGGTATGTGGCTTGAGGGACAGACCGGCCATCTCTATGCAAATGTTTCAAGGAACTTGTAATTAAGTGCATGACAGGGAAATAGAAGTATCTTCGGAGGTGGTATGAATCCTGCGTATAATAAACACATTGTGAAATCTAAGCCAAGTTCCTAGCTGTGCTTAGGCTTTAGTTTCTCAAGTATAAATCTGGGGAAATAAGCAACACTTAGTGTAGTTTTCCTGGAAGAACTAAAGATGGAGAATTGCTTATGCCCATCATCTACCATGTGTGCAGTGCAGTCAGGTAAAGGCAGTTTCTGCGTGGCTTCTACTGAGAATTCCCCAAGAGGAATGACGGTGGAAAGGAGAGGGTTCTTCTTCATGGCGGAGTTAGGCTCAGTTGCTTGAGTCAGAAATGCTTAGAGAAAAGATGCTCCTACAGCAGAAGCTCAGAGGAAAAACCCACGGAGTGATGGAGTCAGGATTCGCAGCCTAGACCCTAAGGCTGTTACCCAGCAAAGCAACAGTGCCAGGTCACATGACCTTTCCTCACACTCTAGCCTCCAGTCTTCTTCTAGCACCCTCTGTTGGTGGTCCTTGGTAGAGAACCAGCCAAAGGAGACACAACAGTCCATATCCCAGCATCATGGTACCAAAAAAGAATATAACCAGTCTGGATAGGAACTGAGTGCTGAAAGTGGGTAAAGGAACAGGTATGCCAACCTCTCAGTATCTGTATTGCAAACCATACGGCCTAAAAGGAGGGGAGGGAGGGAGGGAGAGAGAGAGAGAGAGAGAGAGAGAGAGAGAGAGAGAGAGAGAGAGAGAGAGAGAGAAAGAGAGAGAGAAGGAAAGTTCCTGGCACAAAGGGAGGGTGGGGGCTGGAGGGTGGCTGAAAGGGAAGTGGGGACATTGATGAAGGGATGGGTGTTGGAAAATTGTACGACAGAAACCTGATCATGAACAGCTTTGTTACTGTATCTCACAGTGATTCAATTAATGTATATTAATTGAATTAATATATATATTAATTTAATTAATTTAATTATATATATTTTTAAAGGGAGTATAACAACCAGCACACACTCTTCTCTGGGCTGTACAATGTTTTAATTAATTTAATATTCATCACATTTCAAATGTTTGGTGGGGGCAGAGGTCCCTAAGAAATTCTCAAGGGTCCACTCCTGCCCAACCTAGGGACCATCAGGATCACCCCTGGCAGGATTATCACTGATGGAACTCAGGGAATCACACCTGTGAGACAGGGGGCTCTAGCTCTTTGAGCCACCTCCCCAGACTCCTTTGCTTTATATTTTAACAAATAGGCTTCTTTTGATTTTTCAATAGTTTTATGTTTTCAGAGCATTTGTTCACGGATATGACGCAGAATTCCCAGACCCCCACCCCCGAACCCTTTACCAATACGCATATTCTTTACAATATCATGGATGGTTCATTTGTCAAAACTAAGATCCAACTTGGTGTCTTCACAGCTCTGGAGACTGTTATGCTTTATTCAGGTATCACTAGTCATTTCACTAATATTCATTTCTCTGTTCTAGGAGCTGATCTGGGATTCCAAGGTGCATTTAGTCCCATATCTTCTAGTCTGTGAACATCACTTCATCTTTCTTTGTTTTGCTGACCTGGGGAGATTTCACAGCACACTGGTTGGATATATTATAGAGTTTTAAAAAAATTCATTTAATACCTGAGGACTCTTGAAGCAGAGAGGTGAATCAAAGAATACATAATTCTGAATATAGAATTTTATTCATCACCATGATCAAGAGAGTCAAAATGATTTCTACACACACCAAAGCAATAAATTTATCACTTTGTCAGCTAATGAAAAAATCCATTTAAGAAGCAATAAAAATTAAGTAAGTCATTTGTAAAAATATATTAGGATTGGAGAAATAGTATGTGGGGACTTATGTAGTACAAAGGCACTTATGTATTACAAAAGAAGTAGTACAAAAGCACTTGCTTTGCAAATAGTCAACCCCAGTTCAAATTCTGATACTATATGTAGTCCTCTGAGTATGCTCAGGAGTCATCCCTGAGTACAGAGCCAGGAATAGCCCCAAACACCACTGGGTGTGGTCCCATACCCCCAAAAGGCAAAACCAAAACCCTGCCAGATTAGTCTCCACCCCCAGCCCTTCCCCACCCCCGGTTATGACTCTGGTGGTCTTAGCACTGCTAGAGAAAGCATTGCACCAGGGTTAGCCCCAGCACCAGTGAGAACTGCTTTGGGATGCCTCCCCTCCACTGTTAATCATAGTACTCCTTGGTGATGAGTGTCATCCAAGGAAAAGCCCCTACCTGGTGATCTATTTTTAAATGAATTTATTTTCCATTTTGGTTTTTAAGCTGCATCCAGTAGTTCTAATGGATTGATTAGTCCTTGTTCTGAGCTTCAAGATCACTTCTGGAAGATATTGGGGACCGTTATTGAAGCTCGGTCAGCCACTATGGGCAACGCAAGGCACCTTACTCGTTGTACTATGCCTCTCGCACCTATAGTGAGCTACTTTTAACGCATTTGCTGCACTGTGTCTCTAGCACCTTTAGTGAGCTACTTTTTTACCCATTCCCCAAAACTACTTTCTAACTTTTCAGTAATCCTACCATGCGAACTCTCCTTTGCCTGGATCATCTCTTAGGGTACTAACATGACCTTCAGGTTTAGGGAGATATTCTATGTTCGCTAAGAAGAAAGACAGGAAGGAATCACCACAAGTCCATTCATTGTTGCTAAGCTGGATAAATATTTATTAGCAAAGGGTCCAAAAAATCATTTGTCAAAGAGCAGTGAGAGAGGCTGAAAGAAAGGTCTCCAATTCTACTCAAAAGAAGAAAGATGGCAGAAAGGCGGCGTGTTCCATGAAAACATGGAACTGGGATAGATGAGGCGGAATGGAGGCGGGAGCGGCTGCTGAAAGCCAGATGGCAGACAGGGACATTCCTGCTGCATCCCTGAACTTTCCAAAGACCAGGTCAGCAGCTTAACAGCAGGGCTCGCAGGGACTCTCACAGCCAGGCTGAACATAGGTGGTCAGATCGATCCCACTCAGGCCAGGGGTTGGGTGGCTTGAGTTGAGCAGCCAACAAGAAGCCACGTAGGTGTCGGGCTCACAGCAGGGTGGGGGGGCAATTGTCACAGCAGGTGGGCTGCAGCAGGCTGATGTCATGGGGGGGCAGGTGCTGGGCAGGCAGACTCCGCACCGGCAGCACTTGTCAGAGGAGCAGATGGTGGTGGCGGGGCCGGTGGGGACGCTGCAGCAGCAACGGGGAACACAACAGCAAGACATGGTGTGAGAGGAGCTGGGGGGCTGGCTGGGCTGACGAGAGAAGTTGTGGAGTGTCTCAATGCTGCTCTCTTCGGCTCAGGCTCTTATATACCCACTCCGGGGGAGTCAGCCTATCGCCAGGATTTCCCCTCCTATGTCTCATTTGATAACTATCTCTATAAAAATCAGCTAATTACTTTAGTGTTTATTACCTAAGACACACTCTTCACCTCATAAAAGGGGGTTAGGTGGCTTTGTTGTCAAATTAGGGACTCCCCACACTGGCTGTTTGTCACAATGTGGGAACTTCCTTTCAATCTTCAAAGGCACAGAGTCATTATCTTCAAATCATCACAGAGCATTTATGAAGGCCTGGTATGTCAGGTATCTGTCAATTGTGCTCTGATTGTGTTTTCAGATGAGGCAGGGAAGCCTTGGGAGGGCTAAGGCCAAAGAATCGATAAGATTATTTAGACTTTCTAACTGAAATACAAATCTGAGATTTATTCTCTGTGGCTACCAGAAGTTGAATAAAGATGAATGGATGGTATCTGCAGAGAAGGAGATTTTGGTTCTGTGTCAAGAAACACTCTTAATAGCAACATGGATGGAACTTGATTATACAAAGTGAAATAAGTCAGAAAGTGAAAGACAACTGTTGGATGGTTTCACTCATAGGTAGAATATAAATAACTGATACAAACAAGAGCAAAACACAAGGTAAATACTTAGAGCCTATGAAAAATATGGTGTTTCACAAAGGGAAAGGGCAAGAGAATGGAAAGATGGACAAAGGAGATGAATTTTCTCATGGGATAGCAATTGTGGAGATGGACTCCTGAAATTAGATTACATTGTGAACCCCTGGTAAATAGGGAAAATTTTAATTAGAACAAAATTTTAGAAGATGCTCTACTAGCATGAGATAGGACATATAGAGATGTTACTGGTGCCCGCTCAAGCAAATTGATGATGAATGGGAAGACAGTGATAGTGGAGGAGGGCACTACATAGCAAATTATAATTATTCTTCATTTTCTTATCACGGTCTTTAAGTAATAACTTGGAAAGGGCTGGGTGGATGGGAGCCGAGGGCTGCATGGTTGCTAGTAACAGGCCTTTGAAAGTTCTTCCAATCATGTCATGAGTTAAGATTACTTCTGATCCTTACACAACTTCATGGATAAGCAACAACTCAGGAACTTCATGGACTCAAAACCAACCTTAAAAAGAAGGACTGAAGGGTCTACTGTAATACGACCAAACCCATAAGCACAACAAGCTCAAACAGAAAGATGGCACAAAATCCGATGACAATAATCTCTCTCAATGTCAATGGTCTAAATGCACCAATTAAGAGACACAGAGTAACAAAATGGATTAAAAAATTGAACCCAACATTCTGCTGTCTACAAGAAACACATCTGAATAATCAAAACAAACACAGACTCAAAGTCAAAGGTTGGAAGACCATTCTCCATGCAAACAATTCCTCCAAAAAGGCTGGTGTGGCCATATTAGTATCAGATAATATAGACTTCAGGCTGAAAAAGGTTAGAAGGGACAACGAAGGCCATTTCTTATTACTTAAGGGGTATGTACACCAGGAAGAAATTACGGCTACTAAACATATATGCACCCAACGAGGGGCCAGCAAAATACATAAAACAACTGCTAAGAGACCTCAAAGAAGACATTAACTGTAGCACAATAATAGTTGGAGACTTCAACACTGCTCTATCAACGATGGATAGATCAACAAGACTGAAACTCACCAAGGAAATATTGGCCCTGAAGGAAGAAATGGAAGAAAGAGAGCTAGTAGATATATACAGGGCTTTTCATGCCAAAAAAGCTGAATACACATTTTTCTCTAGTGCACATGGAACATTCTCCAAGATAGACCACATGCTGAGCCACAAAGCATACCTCAATAAAATTAAAAAGATAGAAATTGTGTCAGCTATCTTTTCAGACCATGATGCACTGAAAATGGAAGTTAACCGTACACAGAAACAGGGAGTCAAACCAAACACCTGGAAACTGAACAGCTCACTCCTGAACAACAAATGGGTCATAGAAGAAATCAAACAGGAAATCCAAAGATTTCTGGAAACAAATGAAAATGAAGACACCAACTATAAGAACTTGTGGGACACGGCAAAAGCCGTGTTAAGAGGGAAATTTATAGCTCTGCAAGCATTCATCAGGAAACAAGAAAGGGCCCACATAAATAACCTGACTACACAGCTGAAGACATTAGAGAAAGACCAACAAAAGGAGCCCAACCCAGGCAGAAAAAAAGGAAATAATAAAACTTAGAGAGGAAATCAATGAGTTGGAAACCAAAAAAACAATCCAAAAGATTAATGAAACCAAGAGCTGGTTTTTTGAAAAAATAAACAAGATTGACAAACCATTGGCAAGACTTGTAAGGACAGGGAAAGAGAGAACCCAAATAAACAGAATCAGAAATAAAAAGGGTGACATCACAACAGAAACCACAGAAATCCAAAAGATCATCAGAGATTACTTTGAGAGCCTGTATGCCGTGAAACATGAGAATCTAGAAGAAACGGATCAATTCCTGCAGTCCTATAACCTCCCACGGCTGAAACAAGAAGACCTCCAATACCTGAATAAGCCTATCACCATTGAGGAAATAGAAACAGTAATTAAAAGACTTCCCAAACACAAAAGCCCAGGTCCAGACGGATTCCCTAGTGAACTCTACCAAACCTTTAAGGAGGACCTACTTCCAGTCCTGTTCAAGCTCTTCCAGGAAATAGAAGAAACAGAAACACTCCCAAACAGCTTCTACGAGGCACATATCACCCTGATACCCAAAGCAGGGAGAGACAACACAAAGAAAGAAAACTACAGACCAATATCCCTGATGAACATGGATGCTAAGATCTTCAACAAAATACTAGCAAACAGAATCCAAAGACTCATCAAGAAGATTATACATCATGACCAAGTAGGATTCATCCCGGGTATGCAAGGATGGTTCAACATTCGCAAGTCAATCAACATAATACATCATATCAATAAGAGAAAAAATAAAAACCATATGATCCTATCAATAGACGCAGAGAAAGCATTTGACAAGATCCAGCACCCGTTCATGATTAAAACCCTCCAGAAAATGGGAATTGAAGGGACTTTCCTCAAGATAGTTACAGCCATCTACCAAAAGCCCACAGCGAGCATCATTCTCAATGGGGAAAAGTTGAAAGCCTTCCCCTGAGATCAGGGACAAGACAAGGTTGCCCACTCTCACCTCTTTTATTCAATATAGTACTGGAAGTACTTGCGATAGCAATCAGAGAAGAAAAGGACATCAAGGGCATCCAGATAGGCAAGGAAGAAGTCAAGCTATCATTATTTGCAGATGACATGATATTATACCTAGAGAACCCTAAACTCTCTACCAAAAAACTCCTAGAAACAATAGAGCGCATATAGTAGAGTGGCAGGATACAAAATCAACACCCAAAAGTCGGTGGCTTTCCTATATACAAATAACGAAAGAGAAGAAAGGGATATTAAGGAAACAATTCCATTCACAATTGTGCCACAGAAAATCAAATACCTAGGAATCAACTTACCCAAGTGTGTAAAGGACCTGTACAAAGAAAACTACAAGACACTGCTCCAAGAGATAAAAGAGGACACAAGGAAATGGAAACACATTCCCTGTTCATGGATGGGGAGAATCAACATTGTCAAAATGGTAATACTCCCTAGAGCTCTATACAGATTCAATGCAGTCCCTATGAGGATACCCATGACATTCTTCAAAGAAATTGACCAAACAATCTTGAAATTTGTATGGAACGATAAACCCCCAAGGATAGCTAAAGCAATCCTCGGGAAAAAGAAGATGGGAGGCATCACCTTACCCAACTTCAAACTGTACTATAAGGCAGTAGTAATTAAAACAGCATGGTATTGGAATAAAAACAGACCCATGGACCTATGGAATAGAATTGAGTATCCTGACACCCAACCTCAAACACATGATCATTTAATCTTTGATAAAGGTGCAACGAGTCTAAAATGGAGTAAGGAAAGCCTCTTCAATAAGTGGTGTTGGGAAAACTGGGCAGCGACATGTAAAAAATGAATTTGGACCTGTGTCTAACACCATGCACAAAAATCAGATCAAAGTGGATTAAAGATCTCAATATCAGACTTGAATCCATAAAGTACATTGAAGAAAATATAGGAAAAACCCTCCATGACATTGAAGCTAAAGGCATCTTCAAAGATGAAACATCTCTAACAAAGCAACTAGAAGAAAAGATAAATATATGGGACTACATGAAACTAAAAAGCTTCTGCACCTCAAAAGAAACAGTGACTAAGATACAAAAAGCAGTCCACAGAATGGGAAAGAATATTCACCCAATACTCATCTGATAAGGGGTTAATATCCAGGATATATCAGGCACTGGTAGAACTTTACAAGAAGAAAACAAACAACCCCATCAAAAAATGGGGAGAAGAAATGAACAGAAACTTCAGCAAGGAAGAAATTCGAATGGCCAAAAAACATATGAAAAAATGCTCATCATCACTAATCATCAGAGAGATGCAAATCAAAACAACAATGAGATACCATTTTACACCACAGAGACTGGCACATATTCAAAAGAACAAGAACAACAAGTGCTGGCGTGGGTATGGGGAAAGGGGGACACTCATCCATTGTTGGTGGGAATGCCGGCTGGTACAGCCTTTCTGGAAAACAATATGGACATTCCTCCAAAGACTAGAAATTGAACTCCCATTTGACCCAGCCATACCACTCCTGGGAATCTACTCTGGGAAACCAAAAATACGCAGCGGAAACACCATCCCTACTTTTATGTTCATAGCAGCATTATTCACAATAGCCAGAATCTGGAAGCAACCCGAGTGCCCGAAAATAGATGACTGGATAAAAAAGCTTTGGTACATCTACACAATGGAATACTATGCAGCTGTTAGGAAAAATGAAGTTATAAAATTTGCCTACAAATGGATGGACATGGAGAAGATTATGTTGAGCGAAATTAGCCAGAAGGAGAGAGACAGTTACAGAATGACTGCATTTATCTGCATAACATAAATATATAGGTACATATTATGATACCAATATCCAAGGTCAAGTGAAACATACATCAGGAGGTCCTGTCAAATGTGGAAATTATCACAAACGTGTGGGAGTCAGAGGCTAGGTAAGACAGAAAATGGAACAGTGTGCTAACAATTGTGAGGGTACTAATGCCAACCTAGAACTGAGCATTAAATAGAGGCAAAAGGATACACATGACAACCCTTTAATGTATGTTCTGTAATCCATAGTCTGGAGAGGAAGGAAAAGAGAAAGATAGAGAAATGGAAAGAAATAAAGAACCTGCCATGGAGGAGGGCTGGGGGGAGGGGGGAGGGAACCGGGGACGTTGGTGGTGGGAGATGGGCACTGGTGGCGGGATGGGTGCTGCTACACTGTATGACCAAAACCCAAATATGAACTTTTTAATTGTATATCTTTGTAATTGTAAAAATTAAAAAAATTAAAAAAAAAAAGATTACTTCTGATCCAGAGACCAGTTGTATTAGGCAGAGAGAGAGGCGCAATAGCACAGTATTTCCCTCAATGAGTTCCATGAATGTGCTTTCGAAGAATATGAAGGGATTCTGGCAAAAGCAGCTTTTGTAAAGTGTTTCAAACACAGTGCGTTCTTCATTGGTGGACCTCACATATCCTTTAATGTGTTATAGTGTTCCAGGATTTTCCACTAAAATCATAGAATATGTATTTATAGTCTATATAATAAACAGAATATGTATTTTTCTCTGAAAAAAATTTCTGTGTTTTCTCTCTTCTCCATGAAGTTATGTTAGCTTGTTAGTTTTCCCTAAGACCTAGTTTTAGATCATCATAGTCTATGGAACACATTGGGAAGATTTCCAAAATACATTAAAACTATAATAATAAATTGTGGCCTGGGGTGAACCCAGAGACTGGCAAGCTACCCTTGGTGTATTCGATATGCCCAAAACAGTAACAATAATGTACCTCATTCCCAATGAATGGAGACGTTACTGGCGCTCACTTGAACAAATCAATGAACAACGAGAAGACAAATGACAATAAATTGAGGTAAATAAAGGTATAAACTTAACATGATGTTGTTAATTACTTCAGAGTAGAAAAAATTAATCTAAATTGGAAATAATTTACTTTGAAAGTATTTTAAAATTGTAAATATATTTTTTCCTTTATCCTATCTTCAGATAAAATAGCTCAGGTTCTAAATATAAGTACAAAATTGAGTGGTATAATAAAATATTTAAAAAAAAGTAAGCATGGAGCCAGAGTGATAGTCCAGCGGGTAGGGCGTTTGCCTTGCACACAGTCGGCCCATGCCGGCCCGGGTTCGATCCCCAGCATCCCATATGGTCCCAAAGCACCGCCAGGAGTAATTCCTCAGTGCAGAGCCAGGAGTAACCCCTGAGCGTCGCCGGGTGTGACCCAAAAAAGCAAAAAAAACAAAACAAAAACAAAACAGAAAAAAAACCTCCAAATAAAATCTGTTTAAAAAAAAGCACAAAATCGCATAAATAGAGGAATCAGACGTCAAATGAAGTACAGAATCAATCAGATGATGGGTACCAAACTTGATCAATATTAAAATTATTTTTATTTTATCCATCTTCTTACTAGAATGATTTTATGGCTTGGAATCCATCTGCATCAATTTGATCTCATTATCAATGCTGCTATCATAGACTTGTCTGAGCGCTGTTCGATTCTCTTCATTTGAAAACCTTCTATAAATGAGGCATTACATAAGAGAGAAGAAAAAGTCTCCCTACCTTGAAGAGGTTACAGAGAGAAGAGACATAGGAAAGATAATAGACAAATTATTTGCCGTTTTATATTCTAAGAGAAACAGAAGGGGTCTTTTTGTTTGGTGTTTGAAGATCGAACAGGAATTTAGAAAGTAGAAGTGTGTAAAAAGGGAATACCAGTAAAAAGAAGCAAAACAAAATGCCAGAATGTGTTCTTGGGATGCAGAAGGGATTTACCGTCAAATCCCACAGTTCTGAATCTCCTGGAGGGAGACTTTGGGCAGAGAACAATGAGAGATGAAAGTTGGGAAGGTGAGTGGCTGTAGGTGTCAATCTGTACTTTGCTTAGGTCTTACACATAGGATTTTGAAGTTCTTCCTTTTGGAATGACATTAATTAAAATGTTTTTGTATAGATATCTTGAGGTCAGCATCCCTCCCAGGTACACTCTAATGTGCTGCAGCATCCGGACAGTGAAAATGGCGACTAATCTACATTGATTCTTAATTCTCTATATTTGTTAAATCAGATTTATCAGCTATTTATCGCAGACATGGGGCAGAGCTGCTACTGGCTCTCCCTGTGACCAGCCGCTCACGAGGCGCCCGGGAGGGATGGTGGGTTCTAGCCTGGCCCACCATCCCAGCAGAGCATCGCAACAAGCCAGACGACCCCCACTCCATGAGGGCCTCCATTTTCCACATCCGGACTTCTCTCTCGTCAGACCTCCACCCAGCAGACCAGCCTATTTGCGGCGCGCAGGTTCATCAATAAATGCCGGACTTAGAGATGCCTACAAGAGTATGCTGCCTGCACGGCAGAGCCTGGCAAGCTACCCGTGTTGTATTTGATATATATGCCAAATACCAGTAACAATTATAGACCTCATTCCGGAATGGATTGAGGCTCTTTATGTTCCTGGAGCAAGCAGATGCCTTGGGCTCTACTAGCATGAGACAGGACATATGGAGATGTTACTGGGGCCCGCTCAAGCAAATCGATGATGAACGGGAAGACAGTGATACAGTGATTTGACATAATTGATTTATATTCTAAAAATGGTCAGGTTTGACTCATCCTGGTCATTGTCATAAATACTACTAAGTATTAGCCTTTGTGCTGAATCTTTATACATATCACACGATTCTGTTTTGGGGAAGACTCCCAAGGTTCTCAGAAGGCCTGAGAACCACTTCTTGCAGTACTGGGCCACCTGGGCAGAGGGAATTGGTTGATTTTGGGGTCCAGCATTGCAGCTGGAAGACCCCTTAGGGCTCTTCCCAAAAGTTTAATATGTTTTGCTACTGTCCTTACCTTGTCCACGAATCTGAGAAAACCTGAGGCATAGAGAAGCTAAGTGAGTAAGGAGTTGGCATTGGCGCCTAGAAGTCTGGTTCCTGATCCCATGCTCGGAATCTGTGCAGGTTTGTCCTTATTACACAGAAGACGAGTTGTATGCAAGATTGGTGGGAGAGAGGGGACCACGGGATTGAAGACACATAAGGAGATTGAAAATGGGCCTATTTTCTTAATAAAAACACTGCAGAAAAATGACAGTATGACAAGTAAATAATGACTCTGAAGTCATACAAGTAAATAATGGCTCACCTAGCAGAAATACTTAAGACTTATTAATAAGTCAGTAAATCTTGGAAATTAAATTTTATGAAATTGAAAATTATGTTCATTTTTTAATTTTATTACTGTCCAGCAAAATTCCTAGCACTAGGATAGGTGCTGAGGATATAGCAGTAAATAGGGGAGTTAACAGTTCTGTTGTTAATGTTCTCAGGTGCCAAACAATGCAAAATTAAGCAAACAAATAAATAGGAAATATAAACAGCAACAAGTGTCAGATGAAAACAAACCATTTTGTTGAAAGGTAGTGCTGAGAGATTGGCTGTGTTGGGCTGGGTGGTCAGAGACAGTCTGCCAGGGGGCAGTAGAATAGGAAAGAGAAGGTCTGTGACAGATGAGCTCCAGGAGAGACATAGGTATCAAGCCAATAATTGATAAACCAATAAGAGACAGTAGATACTGGGAGACATTTTTTGAAAGGCGAGAGATGATAGGTCACGGTACTCAAGAGAGAGGCCAAGACCAATGATTAGGGCTCCGATTTACCCACTGGTCTGAGCTCAAAAGCCGCAGTCTGGGTGGTAGTGCAGGCAAGGATGAGTTTAACACCGCACCTGTAGAGAGGGGGTGGGGTGGGGTGGAATAGGGAGGAGGTGAAGATTGGAAGTATCTAGTAAATGGATAAAAATGTGCTTGGTATCAAATTCCTGGGCTGAGATAGAACATGACTTTATAGTGTTAGTCACAGTCTGTCGTGAGTCTTCATGCGCCTCACCTGATCCATCTCCGGAAAACTCTGTGGATTTCTGGGTTGTTGCTGGGAAACCCTCCTGAGAGCCCTCCTGAGTCAGCAGGGGTGTCAGCGCTGGGAGGCGTCACATTCTATTTTATTTAAGCCTGATGGAGAAATGCTACATCCCCTTTACAAAAACAGGGTATCAGAAGATTTTGTTTGTTATCCTAATAAAAGTGTCTGTAGGTAGTCTTGGCCTGTATTACCAAAGATTGTCTCGTCTTCCACATTTCTAGAGAATTCCTTTATGAAATAGATTGGAAGAAAGGAAGGCAGCATCAGGACAAATGTTGATATCAATTTTTTTTCTTGGCAGAAATTCCACTCTGTTTTGTGCTAAGCAGGGAGGCAAAGGATTCTGTAAAGCCTTTACAGAAGACTTATACCATCCCATTGTATCAAATTGATTTATCACAGTGTAAATTT
Organism: Cryptotis parvus; assembly: GCA_021461705.1. Taxonomy (NCBI): domain Eukaryota; kingdom Metazoa; phylum Chordata; class Mammalia; order Eulipotyphla; family Soricidae; genus Cryptotis; species Cryptotis parvus. Next base: position 205,170 of record JAJIBD010003490.1, on the reverse strand, counting down.
ATGTCTGAAATGGATATAACCCTTGTAGGCGATTACCTTCCCCGAGAATTACTCTTTAACTGGATGTATTTCAAATGAAGTGTTTTGCACAGCTGATTGTGGGCTGCGTTTGAGGGCAGTGGATGATATTGGGTGTAATTATGTAGATTATGTGTCAGGAAAAGGGGCTGATTCTTCTGTCCTGTCTCACATGGATAGGCACAATTCCATTACAACATGCCTGAGTGGATCTCACAGCCCCCAGTTACTTACCCACGAAAGGTGATCCTTAGCTCAGCTTCTTCTTCATATCGGCTATTTTTCTTAGGGATCCGAAGCTTTCAGTTGAATTCCCATCGACTATTGTAGGCTATAGAATACGCATCTATCACAAAGGATTGCACACAGTTAAGTCAGGTATAAATGTATGTGTTAATGAAAATTAACCTGCTAGAAAAGTGAATGGTCAATACATTTGAATGTTTAATATCTATCAGGCAGTAGAAAAAAAATTTCTGTCATTTATTATGTGAAAATAACATTAAAATGCTTAAATGTAAATTATCCTATGGTAAACTATGGGAGTTTTATCCTTGGAATTAAATGCCAGTGGCCATTGTGGTTTGTAAGTTTATTTAAAATCACGTAAAATTTTCTCTTGGTTAGATAAATCTACTGTGTTGAATTAAATAAATACTAGTTTTCTAAAGACCACTGTCAAGCTTGAATTTAATTTTGAAGTTCAGAGTATTAAGCATTCGTGGATTTGAATATGTGTTGACATTATGATTCTGAAATATGATTTCAGTTGTTAGTTTTCCATGTATAAATCTGGTTAGACAATGGCAGAAAACCCTTGCATAGCACTAATGGAAACACTTCCTGTAATATGTCATTTAATTCTTATGAAAAGCTTCTGACTGAAAAAAAAGTGCTCCTATTTTATGTAAAAGACACTAAGGCATAGAAAGTTTAAATAGGTTCCCGTGGCTGGCTGATAAATAATAGCCAAGCTTACGGGAAGTGTGGTTTTTTTTTTTTTTTCTTTTTTTGGGTCACACCCGGCAATGCTCAGGGGTTTCTCCTGGCTCTGCACTCAGGAATTACTCCTGGCGGTGCTCGGGGGACCATATGGGGATGCCGGGGTTCAAACCCGGGCCAGCACAGGCCGGCCACGTGCAAGGCAAACGCCCTACCCGCTGGGCTATCGCTCCGGCCCCGGGAAGTGTGGTTTTACGGCTCCACTGTCTGTGCTCTTGATCACTGTTACCAATCCATGTCTCCTTCTGGATTATTGACGTTTTCTAAAATATATAATTTAGTTTACTTCAACAAGTCTTGGTGGCACATCTATTTGCCTTACTCTGGCTAAAATATTTGGACACTCATAGATGAGCAGGACACAGATTAACTCTCAAGGGGTTGAAGTTCTATGGCCCTCAGGATTTGAATACAATGCAGGGAGTAGGAAAAGCACTTCTAGAGGAATAAAAGAAACACATATGCCTAGGTAGAAAAAAACCAGGCCGACTTCAGGAAGAAGTGAATAGAGACTTATCTAGAAAACCACATACTTGGCCTGCAGGATTGAAAGTTCGAACTTGATTCCAGGTAGCCCATAAAAACAGCACAGTGTTTCAAAGCAGGGGCCTGACTTGTATTAATTCCCACCTCTCTATCTTCTGGAGAATATTATTATCACATTGGTAGAATGTTTCAGGAACAAACTAAATAATGTCTTAAAATGTTTAACACTGGGGCCTGAACAAGTGTACAATGGGTAGGCGACTACTTTGCATGCAGCCAACCTGAGATTGAACTCCGGCACCCCATATGGTGCCCTGAGTTTGCTAAGAGTGATCCCTCAGTGCAGAGCAAGGAGTAAGCCCTGAGCACTGCTGGGTGTGACCCAAAAATGTTTAACACGGTGTCTAGAACATCATAAGTATTCAGTAAGTGGTTCTGATAGGTGTGGTAGTTATGATGAAACAGGTCAAGGGAAACTGAAGCCCTCTGTCATTTATAGGAGTTCTTTCCAACAATGAGGGTGATCTAGAAGCATAACTCTGAGTTCAGTTCTTTCTTCTGTCATATCTGAAAATTCTTTTGCCTCTTCACATTCTTCCCTGTAACTTAATAGCCAGCAGAAGTTCCACCTAACTTTTTACCTCTACAAAGGAAGGGCCATTGACCCTCAGTCTTTATAATCTTTGTGGGGACCCCATGAAGCTACTAAAAAAGAAACAATGAAAATGCAGTGAGGAAAAAGGAACATTAAGAATATTTCTATTTTTTTAAATGAGGAATAAAGGCCAGAGAAATAACTCCAAGGGCTGGAGTGCGTATTTTGCTGGCTGCTACCTAGGGCTTGGTCCCTGGGTCGCAAGGTCCCCATAAGACTGGCATATAATACTGGTCTAATTCCAGGTGTGCAGCATGATTTGACGGTGTGGGCACTGAGGCATAATCACCACAGTATTTTCCAACCTGCTCTGATTTTTAAGAGTGCAGGTAAGTGAGGTAGAGAAAGACCAATCACCCAGAGGAAGAAAAATCTCAGTCTCAGCAACCCACTTTCTAGTTTCTCAGGTTTTCCCACACTTGAGAATCTGGCTTTGATTATCCTCCCAGGAGCCAGCAGGGTATCCTGCTCCTAGAGGTGTAGACTTGAGGAGAGAGAAAATATTTATTTGTCATTTCCTATTGTGCCATGAATATTTCTGCTGATACGCTTACTTGGGACTCTTATGGGAGTCTGTAAGACAGTTGAATAAACAAGATAAAAATGGAACCCTGAAAAGGCTAAGTTTGTCTAAGATCCTGGTTAGTCAATGGGTAAATGGAATTTTAAACTTAGTGGTCTGATAACTTTCCTCATTCTATTCTTTGCTCTTCTCTATAATTAAAAATGTCATTCAACTATCAGAAAGGCACCAACTTCTCCATAATAGTCGACTGGAGTAATAGTACAATGGGTAGGGCATTTGTCTTGCTTGTATTCAACCCAGAGTCCATCCTGGACATTCTATATGGTCTCCTGAGCACTGCCAGAAGTAATTTCTGAGAGAAGAGTCAGGATTGACCCCTGAGCATCATCAGGTGTGCCTCCCACTAAACAAATTCCTCTATAACAAAACGTAGTATATTACTTGTCTAGACTCGTTTTCAACTACATAAAGGGTCCAGGATTGCTTCTAGTTTGTTCCAACCTGGGTAGATCTCTGATCTTTATATGCCTCTTCTGATCAATAAAACTATAAGTATTGGGGGGTGAGGCTTCAAAATTCTAATTTCGAAGTTTATCTTGATGAATGGATAAAGAAATTTTGGTGGATATATACACAGTGAAATATGATACAGCTGTAAGAAAAGTTGAAAAATTGTACTTTGCTGCAATGTGTATGAAAATGGAAGCTATCATCTTAAGTAAAACATATCACTTAAGTGAAATAATAAATAATGGATAAAAGCACTCATCTGTGGAACATAGAACAACAAAACAAGGGAATAATGATCAATGGCAAACCTTGTGCCTGGAATTACAAAAGTGATTAACAAGCATTTGGTGGGTGGATGAAGATTGGACCAAAGTTCAATCTGGAAAGTTATGGAGGCTTGTGGGCACTTTGGTGATGGTGAATGGTGGTTAGGAAGTACAATAATTTTGTATCAGCACCATAAACTTTGGCACTATTGTAACCATAATTACGTAAACTATAATGATGAATTTTAAATGAAGTTTCTGTCTGAAGAGGAAACTATTTTCAGTCTCCTACAGCCCCCATTAGAGAACTCTTCCTGATCTCAACTCTCCCTGGTTGTTGCCTTGAACCTCTGCCATTTTAGACTTCTCAAACTTCTCATATACAGACCTTACCTGTTCTGAGAATTCTGGCTTCCTTTAGGTTTTCATCCCACAATGTTATTTACCCACTGGAGTCTTTCATATAGGCCTATCAGCTATATATTTTGAATAAACAAGTGTTTTTATTGTAATATTAATTATATCACTCTAATTTGGTAACATTCAGATCAAGATTCCATTGATCCAGACATTTGGTTTTTCTCACCCACCTAAATAAAACACTCTCTTATGCATTGAAAAACCAAAAGCTTTGACATGTCTGTGTTTGGTTCAAATTTCACCCTAATAAAAGTTAGGTCTCAGGGTCATGGAGTATAGCAATATGATTTCCCTGTCCCATCTTTTGTAGTGCAGAAACAAGCAAGAGGAAAACAAAGAACGTGCTTAGATGCAAATAGTACCAGTGTGGATTAATGCTTGATGCTCTGGAGATTAGCATCTCAGTCTCACAAAAAAACAATTTGACCTCACTCTCAAAGCCTTGGTCTTACCCATGACTTTCACGCTTCTGTGGATGTGATGATTCAACATGTTCCTTGAAGAGTCTCAAAATCCCTTTGAATCCCTGAGGTATTAACATGAATTTTGCTTATTGGCATTTAAAGTACAATCATAATTTTTTAGGTTGGAGCTGTGCTTTTAGGGTAAGCCTATAATTAATCAAGACCCATGCCATCAGGTTTCCTTGGCCCAGCCCACTTCCCATGGAAAGGTTTTTTTTTTAAAAAAATTAATAGAAAGATGATGGAACTTAAGAGGGGTAGCTGGTTTGGAGGAATCTTTACAATTTCTCAACCAGATTTTATTTGATCTGAGAGGCTGCTGTTCTCTGGCTGCCAATTCCAAAGTTTAAAGATGAAGTTTCTCCATGACGAACTACTATGATTAATGAAAGGGAGAGTAAAGAAGTTCGAAGAAGTGGTTTTATAAATATTTATAAGTACTATAAATAAGTGTTATAAATGCTTAAAGGAGAAAAAGAGCCACAGTCATCATCTAAATCAAATGAAGAAGTTTACCAGCTATATAAATAACAAGGGTATCCCGCAACAAGACAAAGATGCTGAGAACACTCCGGAGTTTCTTTGAAGAGGCCAGGAAAGGAATTAAAATTTAGAAATGTGGAAAAGTGTCTGCCTTGTAAAGCAGAGAAACACAGGTGTTTCAGGAAAACTGACTGCCTGGGGCTGACCCCTGAAAAGCAAGCAGAGAAGCTGGTTGTACCAATGTTAGGGGAACCTACAGGAGGTGCCACTGAAGCAGAAGGAAGCAAAGGGAAGAATAAATCCTCTCTGCCTGCTCCAGCCTTGCCGTTTCCTTTGTCACCCTCTAGTGGCAAAGCCTAGCAGAGTGGCTGGCAAAGTTTGGCACCATCCCAGCATCCCATAGCTGAGTAGGGAAGGGAGAATGGGTAGCTGGGAGTTACTTAACAGGCAAGGCACAGAGAAATGATTCTCAAGTCCAGAGCTTCCAGAATAGCTACCTTTAAATCAACTGAACCTCCCTTATTTACTTCTAATTTCTTAATTCCATGGTTTCTATCAATTCTGGAGTCACAGTTGGGTTCAAGCTTCAGTTTCTACTTCCTTCCTTCCCTCCCTCTCTCCCTCCCTTTATTCCTTCTTTCTTCCTTCTTCTTTCCTTATAGATATTTTTCATTCCTCCCTTCTCCTTTATTAAGGTTTACTGACACACAAAAACAACTCCTTACATTTAATTTGTGTAGCTAGGCTATTTATATATAAATATGTGACCAAGAGATCAGTGTCATAGTTAATGCCATAAACAAATGTATCACCTCCAATTGTTTCCTTCTGTCTTTGTTCTCTGTGTGAGTGTGATTAGGACACTTTCTGCCTACCCTCTCAGCAGTTTTCTAAGCATGACATAGAGCATTGTTAAACACAGATACTATTATGTACAACAAATATCTAAGCTTGTTCATCTCACTTAGCTGATACTGTTGTATTATATTCCTTGACCTTAACATCCCTACTACCTCCACCCTCTAAACCCCTGATAATACTATTCTACTGTTTGATTCTCTGAATTTGATATTTCATGCAAGCAGAAACACGTAGTTTTTATTCCTTTTTGGTGTCTGGCTTATTTGACTTAGTATAATATCCTCCAGGTTCTTCTATGTTGTAGGGTCATGATCAAAAAAACCACCAGAGACCAACAGCTAGAATTTGGAGGAGTCTTTGTCGACACTAGCTGGAGGGTGTCAAAAGCTCTGGTCTTTCCTGGTGTTCTGCAAGTTTCGTCAGCACCCGCAGAACTTTGTTTGTCCACCAGGGTCTACCTTCTATTGCCCAGAGAGCTCACATAAGCGTGGCAAAACTAGCATCGTTACAGAAGCAAGAAAAAGTGCTTACAGCAGGAGTGTGTGCAGCAAATAATAAGTGATCTTTAATCATGTTCCTGTAGGACCTTAGCTCATTGTTCCTGTTTGCTATCCTTTACAGGCTTTTTGGGCCCTTGTGGGAACTTCAGTGTACTTATGGAATGACACAATTAAATCATCTAAAAAATAAACTTCTGAAAAAAAAATTAAACTTCTCGTTCCTCCCTTTTGGCTTACCCTTTACAAGTTGGGGGGTGGATTATAGAGTAATAACCTCTTTCAGTTGTGATTCAGTGGCTCAAGGAAGCCAGGCTGATAAAGACGTGGTCTCAGTTTCAGATTGCATGTTCTCCTTCCTGGGGAAGCAGCTTCCTTCATAAAAACAAGTAGATATCAATGTTGGGGTGGGGAGAGAAATAAAGATGTAAAAAATCAACTGGCTTATCGGATTAACTCCCCACCACCATCACTATTTTCTCCCTGTTCTTATTACTTTTTGCTTTAGAATTTGTAGCTGCTGTCCCTCTGCCATCACTGAGCTAATGTTTGCTTCTCCAATACTCTTAGGTGCCACCTAGGGGGAGCTGCCATTCTGAGCAAACTGCAGTCTATTACTACATGGAATGATAGGTAAAAGGGTTTCCAGATTGGGGAAACCCAGCAAATGTTGACATGATCGAAGGATTTATTCTTCTCATGAGCAGTCAGTTGTTTGCACTGGTTACGCTGAATGACGTCTGCACCAGTGTCTCATCCATCTCTCGGGTTTAGAAGCTGTGGCATTGTCTCGATGTTTTAAGTAAGACAAAGGATCTATTGAGGTGAAGAAGAAGTGGGAGTACTAGCAAGAGCACCCATTCTATCTAAAAAATAAAATCTTTTTAGAAGTCTAGAGCCAGATTTTGTTGGGCTTTCATAAGTCAATTCTGGTCTATACAACTTAATCTTTTTAACCTATAGATTTATATTGTAGTTTTGGTTGCAGACATGCGCAGGACACAGCAGCACAAATACATTTGCTCAACAGTTCTGCAGTTGGTGCTTTTGTGACTGGCCTACAGTGGACTCATCACAGAGTATGTAATTTTTTGTAGGTCAGTTTCTTCCATTTTAAAATATCCATTTAAGATTCCCCATGCTACTTTGCAGTGTGATACATCATTTCTTTATGCCATGAAATAACATTCCATTATAAAGATGGAACCACTCATCTGTCTGCCTGATGAAGGATATCTTAGTTGCTTGCAATTTTGAGCAATAAAAAATAAGGTTGTTAAAAAAATCATGTGAGCACCAGAGCAATAGTCCAGTGGGTAGGGTGTTTGCCTTGCATATGATGGAGCCCAGGTTTGATCCCTGGCATCCCATATTCCCACGCAGCACTAGGAGTAATTCCTAAGCACAGAGCCAGAAGTAACCTCTGAGCATTGCTGGGTGTGACCCAAAAAATCATGTGAAAATTTTGTGTGGGTGTTAAATTCCAGCCTATGTGGATAAATGCTAAAATAACGTAAGCCTGGTAAGACATGGTCAAGCTTCTCTCAGAAGGTGTATATCATTTTGCTTTCCTGCTATTGCAGGTGGGAAGATTAAGGTATTGGAGGGGGCTGGTAATGTATATTGGGGGAAACACTGTCTGAAACCTGAACCAGCAAGAAGGGATGGAGACCTTTGACACAAAGGACCCACCTCAAGAGTCAGAAAACCATTGAGATGCAGAATTCCAGGTCAAGTGCAAAAGGCTTTCTACGAGGACAGTGGCTGGATCCCATGGGAAAGACTTCGACAAAGAGCAGTTCCTCACTCTTGCCTGAGTTCCTGGCTTCCTGAGAAATAGGGTGGTGGGGATTAACTCCCCTGTCACATAGAACAAATGGATATCAGGTGTGGCTTGATGGCTGCCTAATGGCACTGTTGAGACTTGAGGTTCGTGCTGAGTAGGGGCTCATTGCCGACTTTTATCAGTCCTAGACTTCCCCATGAGTGCCAGGGTGGCAGAGCTGGATTGGAAGGAAGTGGACCTCTTTATCCCCTTTGCTTAACAGGTCATCCTGGGAAGCCACAAGCATGATTAGTATAGAACTAAGTTAACTATGGCTTGGTTTATGGGGTTTTCATAGGAAAACCAGGTCTTTGTGTTACAGAGAATGTTGGGAAGTTAATGATAAGGGTGTGTGTATGTGTGTGTGTGTGTGTGTGTGTAGGTCCTTTTTAAATGAAAAATTGAGTTTCTTATCAATTGACAAGAACGTTACAGAGAACACAATGCTGCCGTGGGGTCTCTGGGTGACTTATGTTGAGTTGTGGGGAGAGAGGCAGTGACTTGAGAAGGGAATCTGCTGTTTTCTGACTATCAACCTCTATCCACCTCTGCCGCCTGGGAATGGCTGGGAAAATCTAGGACTGTGAGCTGTGAGCCTTGCACTTTGCAGGAAAAGATAGTTCTAGACCTTACCCAGGTCTTTTGAGTTCCTGCCTTTCCCTTACAATGGAGAAGAATTTGGGGATGAGACAGCAATGAAGTATAACAGATTTTATTTGGAAGTTTTGAGAAAGTGGAGAGAGGGAGAAAACAGAGAGAAAGGGAGTGAAATGGAGAGGGAGAGGAGAAAGAGAGAGGGAGAAAGAGACAGAGAGAGACAGACAGAGAGCGAGAGAGAAAGAGAGAGAGAGAAGGCATCCCAGTACACACATCCTAGCATTAGATATGAAAGTCCACATATCAAAAGGGGAGATGCGGGCAACACATGTGCTTGGCACCTCCCATGCTCAGCCACAGGGGAACAAGCAGCAAATGGTCTCAGACAGCACAGCGCGCACTTCCTTTGTTCAAGTTGACTTTCATAGGGTTTCCCCAAGCTGCTCCACCTGGGACTTTCTATCTAGGAAAGGATCAGTTGCTAGAGTGGTGGCCAAGGGGATAGAGTTGGGATTAGTTGATGGTTTCCTTTGATATTCCTTTCCTGGCCTTTGTTCCGGCTAGATCTATAATCTGAGAGAATTCAGCCTTCTCTGGGTTTGTGCTGGCTCCAGGAAAAGTCTTATCAGGCCTTAGTTCCTGTGTCCATAAGGTGGGTCCTGACAGCCTGTGTGCTAGTCGGTTTTCTTACTTCCCAAGAACTCATTGTTATAGGTGAGGGTGAGGAGAGGGAATTGGGGGGTGGCTCTCTCTATCTACCTTCTGTCTGCTTCAGCAAGCAACAGAGTGGTCTAGCCATTTGCCTTAGGTCTTAACTTCCAGTGAGCCTAAGCTCTAGGGCAGAATTTTAATGATGTTGGACAACTGTTAACACCTGTTTATCAAAAACAGCCTAGGAATTCTCAAAAAGTAAAAAATGTCTGATGGGGCAGTCAAAAATGGGACTGCTCACAGCAGCTGGCAAGGGAAATGACCTTGCTCTTCCAGTATCGTTATTGCTTTAGATTTTAGTCATTCAAATAGGAGTGTAAGTTGGATTCCTTTCTACCCACGCTTTCCCTTTCATTACGAGTAACCTTGAAGGCCCACTTCAAACATTCCCTTACTATTAAGTCTTCTCTGATGTTGCCAGCTGGACCTGATATGAACTCTTCTTCTTCAAAAACCTGTTAATAGTCCTCTGTCTTCCTCAGAGTTATATAAACTATTTTCCACAGCAGTAATCATCCTAAAACTCTCTACAATCGCTGTAAATTATTATTATTATTATTTTTATTATTTTTTATTGAGTCACAGTGAGGTACAATGACCTCCCTCCCCCGCCCTCCTTTTGGGCCTTATGGTTTGCAATACATATACTGAAAGGTTATCAGGTCTATTCCTTTAACTCCTTTCAACACTCAGTTCCTGTCCATTTCTGCAAATTCTTAAGGCTTTGTTCTCTGATGACCCTCCCCATTCAGTCTGGCTCCTGTGCCACCCTCCTTTGAGTCAATGTAGATATGACACTCATTCGTTCGTCTTAACAGGAAAGTAGCCCATCCCAGGGACTAGGTGAGCTGGTAACTCTACAGGGTCCTCTCTTTGTCCCAGGTGTAAATATTTCACAGGCTTTTCTGAGGCCTTTGGATTGTTGATAGGCATAAGCCTTGGGGTATGCCTAAAGGGCAAACTGAATTATTAAGGCATATTGACGAAAGGATGGAATTCTGTCAACTACTGAAGAATTTATACAATCACATTGTATGTAACTTTTTCCATGTATTTCAAATAGTCATTTTTCTCTCATTATAAAACTGGACGTGCTTTCTTTTCCTTGTCTTTTTGTTGTATTAGTTTAGAAGAGTATAGATATTTTTAAGTTTTAGGTGTACAATATTATCACCATACCCACCACTGACGTTTCAGTGTATTCATCTACACAGTCCATAGGTAGTTATCTTAAATTGTAAGTAGCAAATCCACTTGATGAACCAATGAAAACACAGACCATGGTTTATTTGCCCAGTCTATGACATTTAATAAGATAGGATAGAAACACTCAATCAGAAAAATAATTAAAATAGCCAATTGGCAAGATCATTATGACTGAAAAACAAGCAGGGCTGGAATCAGATGTTGAAGTATGGGAAAATAGAACCTAATTATGTTCAGCAAACATCTGAAGAATGACTAGTCTCTGGTGCCTTTGATGTTGGAAAAAATGTTCAGGTAAACAAAAGCTAAAAATAGATTATAAAGCGGGAGAAGTTAGGATAATAGTTCTCAGGGATAAATTCCACGACATTCCAGTAATGTCCAGCTCTTCAGAAGAAAAAGGGCAGAAAAAAGAATTTAGCTAATGCAATTGCATGATCAGCGGGTGGACCTGCAGGTGCCCTACGTCTGTAGCAGAGGAACAAGGAATTCACTACAGAATGGAATCAGAGCCTTAAGCTTCCTGATTTCACGATCCTCACAACATGAAATCAAACGGAAGCCTAAACACTTGTACGTGGCCCAGAGGTGGTTAAAGAAATAACTTATTCAGAGACACTGTGTCCCGGGCAACTGAAAATCAGCATCATGGCTGTTAGCAGATGGGCTGACAGCAGCTGGGCTCGCAGAAGCCGGTCGGGCAGCAGTAGCAGCAGCAGGCTGGGCGGCAGCAGGACTGTCCACAGTAGGATGGGCGGCAGCAGGAGGCCTGGGCATGGTGCAGCTGGCAGCAGGTTGGGGGGTGCAGCTGGCCACGCAGCAGGGGGCAGGCAGGTGTCCTCCACTTGCGGCAGTCAGGGCGGCACCACCTGACGCGGCAGGTCATGGCTCCACCGCTACCCCCCAGGCCACCGCCAGTGCCAGAGCGGACCCACAGCCAGATGAGCAGCAGCTGGGCTGGCAGCAGCTGGACTGAGAACAGATGGATGGACAGCAGCTGGGCTGGCAGCAGCTGGAGCCACAGGTGCCGCCAGTAGAGCAGCTGGGGAACCCGCAGAAGCTAGTGGTGCAGCAGGCCATGGTGTGAGGAGCCGGGCTGAGAGCTGGTTGCTTGGAGGAGTTTCTGAGTCTTGGTGGTGTCTTCCACCCGGGCCTTTTATATATCCTGGGCCCACTGCTGTTTATAAAATTCCTTACATATCTTCCTTGTTTTTGTCTAAATTTGTTCTTTAGTGGTTTTCTGATTGGCTTACATTGAAATACTTATGACACATTATGGGCAAGCATTTAGAAATGACTGTTTTATAGTTTCATGAAGACTCCTGAAGTCAGACCTTTGCTCTTTGGAATATGTTTGTGGTTTCCCACATTCAAAGCATCTCCCGTTCCAGTCCACGTCAGCACCCTAATTTTGTATAGGTCGTTACTCCACTTGGCACCCTGGGTGGAGAGCAAAGGCTAAGGCAATTGTGCTCTTATTTTTAACTATTTTTTCCCCTCTGGATATAGAAAATACTTTTGAACTTAGGGCATTAGGACACTCCTGGATTAAAGAAAAACTTTAGTCATATGTAAGTAAAAGCTTCCAACTCAGGCTGGAGAGATGGTACAAGGTTTACATTTGACCTCTGGTAGTATGTATGATCCCCAGTCACTGCAGGAGTGGTAACTAACCACAAGGTCAGGAGTAAGTTCTGAGTGCTAACTAACGTGCCCCTCTTCCACCCACCCCAAGGGTCTAACTCATTTACTTAAACATCAAGTGAAATGATAATTTGTCTCTTTCACTTCAATCAATTCATAATATGTAAAAATGTTTAGTGTTTCTGGCAAAAATTCCTTTGTTTGTGTGTGAACCAAGGGACAGAGAATATATGAAGACACCCAGCGAAGTTCTTAGCTTCTAGTCTAACCTTATAAATGTTTATTGAACCTGATTTAAATGGGTGGAGTAAAGGCGTGATTCATAGATGCCTGGGCACTTTAATGATTAAGTAGAATGTTCAAGCTACAGTATAGAACTTCTCATGAGGAGCTCTGCTTAGAGAAGCTAGGAAAAGATGGAAAAGTTTTCCACATTCAGTAGTTGGACTAGACTCATGCAAACATGCAAAAACAACTTGGAGTTATGGCAATTTGAAGAAGTCATGGATGTCACTTTATTCTTCTCTGAACTACACTACTTGTGAACTATTGCTGCCGGCAATTAAATAATGAAGGTAGGTAAGAACTAAAATCTTTTAAATAATTGAAAACTAATTTTCTTCAAGGGTCTATATATTGTTCTCTGGTAATTTATAGATCATATCCAAATACTTAATGAAAAATTGAAAAATTAAGTGACAAGAAATAATTTGTGTTCTAGATTTTGTTAACCTCATAAGCAAACATCTTTCAATTGAATTTCAAGGTGTAAAATAGACAATTTTTTTCCAAAATATTTTGGCATTCCAAATACCTAATACTAGAAATCTCAATCTGGAAAATGTTCTTAGTAGGCCCCTTTGCATATTGCCAAAGCTATTTGCTCTACCCTTTTAGATGGGAGACACACCTTTTATACATAATAAATGTACAGGGCTATTGGGAGTTGAAGCTTAGAAAAGAATTTTTGGGGCCAGTGTAAATAATACTAGACTAATGGACAACAATGAAAGCTTAAAATACTTGGAAGTAGTGTCTAACAATATCAGGTACACATTTTGAAGTTTGGTAGGTAATATAATTTCTTTAGATATTGGACTTGTATAATATCTAAATAATAAAATGATATTTAAAATTGGAGAAGTAGACTAGGTAGAAATTTCACAGTTAAGATCAACCTGAAAATACCTGAAAGTGGTTAACTTGTGCTAAACTTAATTAGGTTTGATTAGAACAGGTAAATATTAAATAGCTACACAGATTATTTAGCGCATGGAGCATTCTATTATGATTTAAATTCAAACACAGTGTAATTTGCACTAAGTTCTTTAGGTTTAGAATTTATATTCATGCCCTATGATTATTGTCAACTAAATTCTTGATTCCAACCACAGGTGGACAAGTTTAAAATATAAAAACAACACATTTTTTCTTTGCTCATTTAAATATTTTATTTGAAATAACAGGAGCAAAAGATAGGGGAGAGATCAGAGAAGTCACTAAAATGAAGAACTGCTCCATCCTGGCAACCTGTGAGACTGACTCTCAGATCCAGGGCTTATTGGGTTACTTTTAATGAACTAATTCAGAGGATCCAAGAGATGTTTTCCTTATTTCTTAGCAGCTTGTAAACTACTGGATACTTCTCATTCAAGCAAAACTAAAGACTTCCACAGAGATCTATGAAGTTTTGCAGTGGTTTTTTTTTCTATCATTCTTAAGGAAACAACAACCTTGCTCTTAACAGGTGGGCTCAGCAGCAGGAGGGCTCACAGCAGCTGGGCTCACAGCAGCTGGGCTGGCAGCAACTGGGCTCACAGCAGCTGGGCTCACAGAAAGCCGTCGGGCAGCGGGAGCAGCAGCAGGCTGGGCGGCAGCAGGACTGTCCACAGTAGGATGGGCGGCAGCAGGAGGCCTGGGCATGGTGCAGCTGGCAGCAGGTTGGGGGGGGTGCAGCTGGCCACGCAGCAGGGGGGCAGGCAGGTACCCTCCACGCGGCAGTCAGGGCGGCACCACCTGGCGCGGCAGGTCATGGCTCCACCGCTACCCCCAGGCCACCGCCAGTGCCAGAGCCGGACCCACAGCCAGATGAGCAACAGCTGGGCTGGCAGCAGCTAGTAGGGCAACAGCTGGGCTGGCAGCAGCTAGTAGGACAGCAGCTGGGCTGGCAGCAGCTAGTAGGACAGCAGCTGGAGCCACAGGTGCCGCCAGTAGAGCAGCTGGGGAACCCGCAGAAGCTAGTGGTGCAGCAGCTGGGCTGGCAGCAGCTAGTAGGGCAGCAGCTGGGCTGGCAGCAGCTAGTAGGGCAGCAACTGGGCTGGCAGCAGCTAGTAGGGCAGCAGCTGGGCTGGCAGCAGCTGGAGCCACAGTTGCCACTGCTGGAGCAGCTGGGGAATCCGCAGAAGCTAGTGGTGCAGCAGGCCATGGTGCAAAAGACTGATTTGAGAGTTGGGTTGTTAAAAGAAGTTTCTGAGTTTTGGCTGAACCTTTTGCCTCTGGCCTTTTATACAGTTTTGGACCTGTGTATTTCCCTAACATTTAGCATCCTTCCTTGATATCATTTGCAAAGTCAGTCTCTGATTGGTCAAGAGTTGAGTTGTTTAGAAAATTATACATAGCATCTCAATATCCTGTTTTGGTTATTATTTAATTAAGTCTTACTATGTTTCTTCTTTGCTCTTGGATCAAGTGAAGGCTCATACGGAAGCTAATCACTGTGATACATCTTTATGCAAGTCACATGACAGATTCAACTTGGGTCACCCTTCTCTCTGACTGACTTTGTCATGCCTGTCCTTTAATAAGCTATAGGCAAAGTCTAGCTAAGCTGAGTATTTTCCTCCTAAGTGATCACTCTACTAAAGTTCATGAGCAAATTGTACACACTTGGAATGACTAACATTTGTGCTATCAGAAATAACATCTGATGAACTACATCTGATTAATCAACACCCAAGTGATGTTTACTTTTCTATGATCAATTTCTGTAGCTTACAGGACCCTTGGGTTTCTATTACCAATGTCTTCAAGCATCAATGTGATAATCGCCATTGAAACCCTTAATGACCTTTGCCTATAGATTCTCTTCCTGTCTCATCTAAACTAATATATTCTAGTTGTATCTACATATTTCAACCTGTCAAACAATACGTAGGAATATAAAGAAAATGCAATATTTTACCCTCTTCTGCAAAACACATATGCCTTCTTAAACTGCTATGCAGAGATTTTAGCAATTATAACAATTTCAAATTTTAACAAGTTGGTGAATACTTTTTGACACCTTTCTCCCTTATTTATCTATATCTCATATATATCATAGATATATATGTGATGTCACCGATTTCCTTATTTTTAAAGGCAGAATAATATTTCATTGTATATATATTACTTTATAAAAAATCTATTCATACATTAGAAGATAGTTGATTGCTTCCAACTTTTTGGCTATTGTGAGTATTGTTGCCAGAAATGTGGCTGTAGAAATATATCTTCAGGGGCTGGAGAGATAGCCCAGCGGTAGGGCGTTTGCCTTGTGTGTGGCCCGGCCTGTGCCGTCCCAGGTTTGATCCCTGGGCATCCCATATGGTCCCCCGAGCACCGCCAGGAGTAATTCCTGAGTGCAGAGCCAGGAGAAACCCCTGAGCATCGCAGGGTATGACCCAAAAAGCAATATATATATATATATATATATATATATATATATATATATATATATTTCTTCAAAGGCTGGAATGATAGCACAGGACATTTGCCTTGCATGCAGTTGACCCAGGTTCTATCCTTAGCATCCCATATTGTTCCCTGAGCACCACCAGGAGTAACCCCTGAGCATTGCTGTGTGTGACTTCCCCAATAAAGGAACATATCTTCAAGACCATTATGCTTTCAGTTCTTTGGGAAATACGTCTAGAAGTGGAATAACTGGGTCTAATTGTAATTCTATTTCTTATTCTTTCAGTACTGCAATGATTTCCCCATAGTTTTGATACCATTTTATTTTCTCATTAACAGTGTATTAAAGTTTCTGTCTGTCCAGGTCCTTGTCAACTGTTTTTCGTTGTTTTAAGAGTACCCATTGTAATGGATCGGAGGCTACAGTATGCCACGGTACTTTTGATTTGGACTTCCATAAAAATTAATGACATTGAAAATTTTTTCATGTTCTAGAATGCATCTCTCTATATCTTCCTTGAAAAAAGTACATTCATGACCTTTTACCAGGGTTATTGGCCTGTGGTATTATTTTCTTGTAGCAGCTGTCTTTGTCCAGCTTTGATACAAAGATAACACAGACCTCATGGAATTTTTTTGGAAGAGTGACTTTCTTGGTTTCTGGGGATGGTGTGGTGTGGGGCTAGAGTCACACCCAGTAGTGCACAGGGCTTACTCCTGGCTCTACACTCAGGAATCACTCCTGGTGGTGTTAAGGAACCTTATGGGGTGTTGGGGATCACACTAGTTGACCATATTGAGGCAAATGCTCTACCCTCTGCACTATTGTTCCAGGTCCTGAAATGTGACTTTCCTTCAAACTTTTGGGAAGAGTTTGGAGAGGGTTTTAAGTAATTACTGACTCAGTTTCCTTAGTTACAGATACCATCAGATTTTCCATATTTTCATGATTCAGTTTATGAAAGTTTGTTTCTATGAATTTATTTACTTACATATATGTTGCCTATCCCTCTAATTCTATGTAATATTCTGGAGTATGACCACAACACAGTGTAAAGTCACACCCTATGGTTAAATCTTTAATAGTTTTAGTTTTTGCTTTTGAATTAAAAAAATAATCACAGAATTTTTAAGCTGAAAGGACTTTAAGTGGGTCCAGCTTTAGGTAATCGCGCATCTTCATAAGATATAGGAGACGAAACTCTTCACTGAGAACTAAGTCAATTAAGTCAATAGCTCAAACTGGTTCTACATTTAAGTGACTGTGCAACCTAAGTCACTTATTTTCTTTGAACATTGGTTTGTTCATCTTTAAAATGAGATGATTGCTGACATACCCCTAATGATAAAGTCATCCATTGTTCTACCAGATCATTTTTTCCTCAAGGGAAAATCTGCCCTTGAGGAAATATCATCTGCCCTTGATCAGGGTTAACCCGATTCAGTATCTCCACACCATCTCCCATGTAAACTCTCAGTATATGTTGAACAAAAAAAGGGAATGGAGGATGTGTTTGGTATCAGTGAACAACTGAATGCATTTTATCAAAATCAGTTGTCTTATTGTATATATATTCTTCCAAACAGGAGGAATGGAAGCAAAGCATAAACGAACAAGAGAATTGCTTAAAGACAAGTTAGGAAAATTGATCTTTGCTGAACTATTATCCCTTATTCATGCTTTCTGACTTGTTTCTTTTCCGTATGCAGTGAGAGAATAAAGCATCACAATTGTAACTAAATTCTACTTTTAAAAAAAGTGTTCTTTGTGTCTCTGGTTTTTAAGTCCTCCAAACCAATGAATAACCATTTTTCTTCTAAGAATTAGGAAAATTTAGGGAGCATTCCCAGATGCTTGTGTTTACATTTATATCCATTCCTTATACAAATTTATATAAAATTTATATATAAACTCATTGTATATAATAAATGTATACTTACATATACAACTAAGTATGTATAATAAATGTGTTTGTTGAGAACATTCAAAAATAGTGATCATAATGGGGGCAAGATGCTCACCCTGCATACAGCCAGTCAGGTTGATCCCTGCTCCCTGAGCATCACTGGGTTTGGCGCCTAGAGACCCCCTGCACCACTGTATCGGAGGGTCTTAGCATTGAACTATCCAGTCCAGTGGGCCAAGAAGTGCTAGGAATGGACCTCGAGACCCCAGACCACCACTTGGGAACCTCCAACAAAGACATTTGAAACCATGTTCATTAAAAATAAAAGAAAATATTTATTAATCCTATTTCCAGTTTAGGGTCTGGAAAGATATTAAAATTTTTGTTTGTTTTTGTTTTGGGGATACTCCTTGGAAGTGCTCCAAGCTTATTTCTGGCTCTGTTCTTCAGCGTGACTCGTGGCGCTCAGGGATCTGTATGCAGTAGCAAGGATTAAAATGGGGTTGGAGGCATGTAAGGCAAGTGTCTTACCTTCTGTATTATCTCTCCAGCCCTTGGAAAGATGTATTTTTGAACATCATCCATCTAAATGAATCTTTATCTAATTCTAATTAAAAGATAATTTCTTATTGTGCCCCTCAATTTAAAATTATGGGTTTACTTTATAAGACAATGTATGAAGTAGTGGATTTATTAGCATTCTTTATCACTGTCTAAAGATTCCCTAAAAGAGCATCACTCCTGGGCTAGATTGATAGTATAGGGATTACGGCATAGTATAGGGATTATGGCACTTGCCTTGCATGCAACTGGCCCTGCTTTGATCCCTAGCACCCATATGGTCCCCCAAGTCCCATCCAGGAGTGATTCTTGAGCATAGAGCCAGCAGTAGGCTCCTGGCACAGCTGGAGATATTTCCGCCTTCACCGCCCCCACTGCCCCCACCCCCCAAATGAAACAACATCACTCTAATAAATATGGAGAACTAAGTCATATTCTCCCTCTAATTCAGAGGTCCTGACATTTAAGAACTTCCAGTTGTGAGAGCACTGTGTGAGGTCTGGGTGTGACCGTAGAACTGCACCACCTCTGAGGTTCCGGAGGCTCCTGTATTTTCAAATGTGGATTAACCTCCACTGGACCAGATCAAACATCCTACCACGGCCGAAGAGGGTAAGTGTGAGAAACCATCATGAACACACTCAATGAAGAAAAGAGATCTGTTTGCTAAACCAAGTATCTACCTTTTATTGGAGCTTTGTTTACTAGTCTCCTTTCATAGGAAGTGTAATCTGCAGGACGGTAGGATATAGGCAGCAATTGAACCTGACATAGACAAATGGTTCTTCTATGGCAGTGGGAGCACTGAGCCATGACAAGTAGGATGCTTGTTGAAGGCCTGTCGGAGGAAAACTGACTTTACTAGTTCTTGGGTCAAATTTGTATTTTGGTGGGGTTGGTGGACAGATTCAGCAAGGACTTTCTAGTATGGAATGGAATCCAATAGGCCTGTGAAGTGTAAACATTTGGCAACTTCCTTAAAAGTCAAAACTCGGATAACTTGTTAATGGTCCAGGGATGGCTAAAGTGATAGTTTATGGATTGAGCTACAAGTTAAAACCTGACAACTTTAAGTTAATCAGCTTAGTTTTTAGCAGCTGGCTCAGCGCAGGTGGGCTGAGAGCAGGTGGGCTGGGAGCAAGTGGGCTCGGAGCTGCTGGGCTCGGAGCTTTTGGATTCAGAACAGCTGGGTTGGGGGCAACTGGACTGGGAACAGGTGGGCTGAGAACAGGTGGGCTGGGAGCAGGTGTCCTGAGAGCTTTTGGATTCAGAGCAGCTGGGCTGGGGGCAGCTGGCCTGGGAGCTTTTGGATTCAGAGCAGCTGGGTTGGGGACAGCTGGCCTGGGAGCTGGTAGGCTTGCAGCAGGTTGGGCGGCAGCAGGACTGTCCACAGTAGGATGGGCGGCAGCAAGAGGACTGGACGTGATGCAGCTGGCAGCATGTTGGGGGTGTGCAGCTGGCCACACAGCAGGGGGCAGGCACGTGAAGTCCACCCGGCAGTCAGGGCGGCACCATCTGGTACGGCAACAGGCAGCTCCTAAGCCACCCTTCTGGCCACTGCCTGTGGTACCGCCAGTACTACAGCCGGTTGTGCAGCAGCCGGTCGTACAGCAGGTAGGCTTACAGCAGCCAGTCGTACAGCAGGTAGGCTTACAGCAGCCGGTCGTACAGCAGGTAGGCTTACAGCAGCCGGTCGTACAGCAGGTAGGCTTACAGCAGCTGGTCGTACCGCAGGTAGGCTTACAGCAGCTGGAGACACCCATTCCCCGTGATGGCGCAGCTGGGGAATCCACAGAAGCTGGTGGTGCAGCACGCCATGGTGTCAGGAATTCCAGAGCTGAGTTCCTTGGAGAAGTTTTGGAGTTTTGGTAAGACTTCCATATTGAGCCTTTTATAAGTCTTTGTCAGCTGCTGTTTACATACTTTCCAAAGGCCCTTCCTTGTTTATGTTGAAAGAGCTCATCTCCGAATGATAATTGGTCCGGCCCCAAGTTATTTGTTCAACCTTTGGATGCCTTTAGAAGTTCATTTTATTTGTTCTCCAATTGGGTTCTTTACCCCAAAAAGGAAAAGCAAAGAACTCAAGTAGTCATTAGTTTTCAAGTAGTCATTAGTTTTCCTTGGGCTCATCACCTCTGAGTTCCTATATTTGTTACAAATTTTCATTGCCCAAAAGAGTGGTTGATGGCTCACTTGTAAGGAGTGTTTATACTCAGTGTTGGTCCTCATAATTGAGCTCTTAGGTCCTACGTGGCAGCTTATTTCCCTGCCATATGACCTTGAATGTTGATTACTGCCTCTCTGATCTTCGCTTTGGCTGTGAGATCAGACTAGCTTGTGCTGGCTAGCAAGGGTGGCTTTCTTCAGGGCTGGGAAAAGTGAGTGAAGTGTTACTGATAATGTACACACGCTGTTCTGAGATTATTTTTTCCATCAACCCATTCATTAATTTTCCCACGGAAATCCTATGAGGTACGTAACGCTGCTATTCCATAATCAACATTAGGAAACTGAGCTAAAATCTTATGGAATTTTCCCAAGTTTGCACTAAGAAGTGGTAAATCTCAACACTGAACCCAAATGGTCTGATTTCAGACTAAGCTCTTTTAACCTCCATAATCAATTCCCTTTTTCTGATAGAAGTCATTCTAGCAAAAATCAAAGGATGAAAGCATTTGTGAATATGTGTACAGTTTCTCATAAACAATATTTTTAGAAGAGAAAAAAGACAGCTTAAAGTGATCAATATATTGGGTGTTTGAGATACATGGATTTGTTGCTGTTATATGTTCAGGAGTCTCAGCAGCATCTTTAATACTAAAAAGGATGTATCTACTCCTAAAGAAAGTTCCAAAATAAAGAACCCGCCATGGAGGTGGGCTGGGGAAGGGGGAGGGAACCGGGGATGTTGGTGGTGGGAGATGGGCACTGGTGGAGGGACGGGTGCTGGAACACTGTATGACCAAAACCCAAACATGAACTTTTTAATTGTATATCTTTTTATTTGTAGATCTCACGGTGATATAATAAAATACTTAAAAAAATTAAAAAAGAAAGTTCCAGCATTTGGGGATTTGAAATACTATTTTTTTAAATTAAATATTTTATTATACCACCGTGAGATATTCAATTATAACGTTGTTCATGTTTAGAGGTTTCGGTCACATAGTGTTCCAGCACCAGCACTCCACCAGTGCCCATTTCCCAACACCAATGTCCCCAATTCCCTCCCCCTCCCATAGCTGCCTAAATGGCAGGTTCTTTATCTCTTTTGAAATACTATTGAGGAGGTAGATGGTGATAGTAGCATTGGATGTAAGAGTTTTATTTTATCCTTTCTCTCATATTTGATATGCCAAAAACAGTAACAATAATGGACCTCAGTTTTACGAATGGAGACATTATTGGCGTCCACTCAAGCAAATCAATGAACAATGGGAAGACAAGTAACAAGTGATTCTTTTGGTTTTTGGGTCACACCTAGCCGGGTTATGGACTGCTCCTGACTCCTTGGGAACTCACTCCTGTTCTGAAGATTGAAGCTGGGGTCCTGACCGTGAGCCGTTTCTCTGGCCTAAGATCTTAATCTGTGCCTTTTCTACTGTGACAGTGTTCAATATTCCCCCTGTGGGCATAATTTGTCTCAGTATTTATGCTTCTTGTCTGTAGTTTCCCTTAGAGAATTTACTTGTATCACCTGTATCACTTGTCTTCCTGGGTATGGTTTGTCGATTTGCTCGAGCGGGCGCCAGTAACATTTCCATTTGTCCCTGTCTCCTGCTAGTACAGCCCAATGGCCTCTGCTCACTCCAGGAACATGAAAAGCCTCAAACCATTCCTTCAGATCATGGGAATGAGGTTTATCATTGTTGCTGTTTTTGGCATGTCGAATACGACACGGGTAGTTTGCCAGGCTCTGCCATGTGGGCACTCTTACTTTTTGCAGTTACTGATATACCGCAAGAACTACTGAGGGTTCTATTGTAGGAATATGTCTCTATATGGGACCTCTGAATCCTGTGTGCGGTGCACGTTTTGTCACAGCTCTTTCTGCACCAGCAGCACTTCAAGTCCTCAGTGGCCCGAGGCACCAGGTTGTGTGGCTCTGGCCACTCAGGAGCTTGGCATGGAGAGAAGCCATGCCCAGGACACACAGGGCAGGGAGTCTCATGGCTCCTCAGCCACAGGAATCTGCTGGGAAGGGAAGGCATGACTGAGACCCCTCTCCACCTCGCACCCTAAGTCTATATTCATGAAGCCTCTTGAGCCCCAAAGCCATTCACTGACTAATTCTCTAATTCCCTTAGAGAATTATTAAGATATATTGGCCAGGGATATAAATCTGATTTAAAGCTGATATCCAGAGCTGTAAATCTGATTCCCACAAAGGAATTTATTATGATTAGTTGACTCGTGCAATTTTGGAATCTGAGAAGTTCCAGTTTGTTGACTACCGGCTACTGGACTCAAGAAAGTGGATGGTTTCATTCCACTCTAAACTTGAAGGCTGGAGAACCAGAGACGCCTGTAGGGTAAGTCCTAATATAAGACTGAAGGTCCCCAAAGTAGGACTGTGTCCAAGACCAGGAAAGGATGGATGACTCAGCCCCAGGAATAGAACAAAATGGCTCTTCTCTACTTCTTGTTCTCTTTAGGCCTCAGTGGGTTCACTGATGCAGTACTGGTGAGGACCAACTGCTCAATCTGTGGCTTCCGTTGCTAATCTCGTCCATCAACATCCTCACAGACTCACCCAGAAGTAAAGTGCCAATGATCTGGGCATCCTTTAACTGGTCAAGTTGAAATATAAACCTAAAGCACCCTCCTCTTCTGCCACAGAGTGAAGACTAATCAGACATTCCCTACTTCCCCTAAATAAATCAAGAAAATCAAGTTTAATCGCAATCATTCTTCCTAAAACTCAATTGTATCCCTTGTCTAGTTCTTATACCAAACTTTAAAAAATTTGTAATTATTTGTGATGTTTCCTGGGATTTGCTTTTTATTCTGTTTAAATGTAAGTTACATTTTCTATCATACTCTTTAGGGGGAAAAAATCCAATAGCGTTACATTAAAATATATATTTTTTTTAAAAAAATCATTTTCTAAGAGAGTTTTTCTTTGAATTAATGGTTATCTTCTATTTACAAATGCCAATATTTTGAGTTATTTTTCATCACATAAGTTCCAGTTTTCCAGTTATCACTTTTGTGTATTTTCTCAATTCCTAAACCTCAGTTTTAACAATTGCTAATTACATACATTTGCCTTACTAGATTATTGAGATAAGACATGGTTAATTACCAGTCAAATGAACAATTTCTGCCTTCTATTTTCCTTTTCTGTCCTGAGCTTCCATCTTAGTAACCTTTGCTTGACATCTTAAACATGTTTATTTTGGGCTCTGCATCTTAAACACTTAGAGTCCAAACAAAGGAAGACCACTTTTAAACATTTTTTATTGAAAATGCAATAGCAAAATCCAAGGACTTTCTCTCAAACCAAGTAGCAAGATATTTGTCTAGTCTCCTGAATGTTACCCTGACTTTTTCTGCGTTATGAGCTGAAGTCCTGCTAAGTAAAACATGTATCCAACATAAATCTTCCCAATCTGATGGAAGAAAAGACAGTTGTGTATGAGGAAATTTGGGGCATTATTTGTGAGTGTATATTTTGGATCATGTTGAGGTCTCCAGTCACTCAGAAGAAGAAATTTATCTTTCTTCTCACAAAGATTATAGAAGTGCAATAAAATAGTGATACTCAGATTGTGTCTAGCCAAAGACACAATCTGAGTATCACTATTTCATCATAAAGGTCTAGCCTTTTTTATGCCAGTGAGATGCTCATTCAAATCATCCCCTGCTGGACATTTATTTTCTATTCCACAGTACATGAGAGAATTATGTAAAGAATTATGTAAGTATCATCAACATATTAGTGATAATTTCCTTTACTTAGCATGTTTTCAGGAGCCCCGTATAATCAAATGTTAGTTGGTAATGGATAGTGGATTGAATGGAATGGATTGAATTCATTTGGGAATGATGGTTATAAAGATTCTTTTATTGAGGGACATGTCAGTCATGTGACTTAATGATAATGTACCCTATGAACATTCAGGATGGCAGCAATGTATGTGACATTATTTGACTTGAGTATTTTATTCTTTTTTAACCTGCAAACATCAGCGGGAGCCAACTGTTAGTGTCTTGTCTCCCTGAATGTTACCCTGACTTTAGAGAATGACCTATCCTGTATTTGGTAGGGACAGTGTAAGTACTAAAACTCAGTTACCTACCTTCCAGGTTAGAAGAAGATGCTAGGTCCGTGGAAGGATTTGCTCAGAATTCATAATCAGAATTCATAAATTGTTAGTTACAAATGAGAAAGTAGAAGTTCAGGTATGTTTACAGCTTATAATAATATTGCAAACTCTTATTGCTTTTCTAGTTATATCTTACTGGCTTTCTATCCTGAACAATGGAAAGAATTAAACACAGAAACACATTCAAAATTTTTAATGGGAGGCTGGAGCGACCGCACAGCGGGTCGACCCGGGTTCAATTCCCCAGCATCCCATATGGTCCCCCAAGCACCTCCAGGAGTAATTTCTGAGTGCAGAGCCAGCAGTATCCCCAGAGCATTGCAGGGTGTGACCCAAAAAATAAAAAAGACAACAAAATTTGTAATGGATTTGGCAACACTCATGAAGCTAACTAGCATAAAACTCCTTTTTGTAAAATCTATCTTCTGTAGTAGCTACCCCAACAATTTTCTCATCAGTGGACCTTGGGAAACATACAAAATACAAGTACATTCACTTAATTATATAATTTTGCTAAAGAATTTGAACCACTTAGTTACAGAACAATAGAAAACCACTTTAAAAAATATCACCATCAATAGCATAATAGCAAAGAAACACTACAGGACCATGTCACATTTATTGAGGTTCGAAAATTCCCAGTACTCCAATAGCAATTTTTAAAAGCCCAAAGAAAAGGAGACCACAATGGTTTCATCACTGAAGAACAAAAATTTTTTTATTAAAGCCAAACTGCCATCAGGGATTGAAAAAAACTTCAGGTGATATTTATGGAATATTGCAGATTCCTAGCTCCGTGGTAAGACATCTGTTGACATCTAGGTCAGTGAACTATGTTTGGAATGTATTAAGAATCAGCTTTATTTTTTTAGGGAAATTAATGTAGCTCCATCAGAAGCTGCAAGTCAGACTGGTTATTAGAGCTCAGAAATTCATTGTATTCCGCAAGGCGCTCTTTTCCTCAGGATTCCAATTATGATGACGTTTTCAACAGGTGGGCGGATGGCAGCTGGGTTGGCAGCAGGGGCTTTCAACAACAGCTGGGCTCACAGAAGGCCGTCGGGCAGCGGGAGCAGCAGCAGGCTGGGCGGCAGCAGGACTGTCCACAGTAGGATGGGCGGCAGCAGGAGGCCTGGGCATGGTGCAGCTGGCAGCAGGTTGGGGGGGGTGCAGCTGGCCACGCAGCAGGGGGGGGCAGGCAGGTGTCCTCCACGCCGCAGTCAGGGGCGGCACCACCTGACGCGGCAGGTCATGGCTCCACCGCTACCCCCCCAGGCCACCGCCAGTGCCAGAGCTGGACCCACAGCCAGATGAGCAGCAGCTGGGCTGGCAGCAGCTAGTAGGACAGCAGCTGGGCTGGCAGCAGCTAGTAGGACAGCAGCTGGGCTGGCAGCAGCTAGTAGGACAGCAGCTGGGTTGGCAGCAGCTGGAGCCACAGGTGCCGCCAGTAGAGCAGCTGGGGAACCCGCAGAAGCTAGTGGTGCAGCAGGCCATGGTGTGAGGAGCCGGGCTGAGAGCTGGTTGCTTGGAGGAGTTTCTGAGTTAGGACTAGCTTCATGCTCTTCCTCCGGCCTTTATAGGCTCCAGCTCTGTCTGCGTTATGATGATGGACGGCATTTTTATCTTGTTACTCTTCAAACAAGCGTTGCCAGTACCCTTTGATTGTTCAAATGCTGAATTATCTTTAATATATCCCCAAATTGGTCTCCAAATTGGTCTTATTACCCTGATAGCACTCATCAAATGTGCTTGTCCTCGGTGGAAATGGTAATGTTTCATTTCCCAGCAATGCTGTGACACCCCTCCACAGTCCCAACCTCATTTCTGCACTTGTGACTAAGTCACCTGTGACTCCCCCTCATAAAACAATGCAGTTTGGGGGTCAACTTCGCCAAACCTCAAATCTCCAGGAAAATATATTTAAAAAAAACCACTGCTGGTGGTGGGGGGTGGGGGTGGGGGGGAATGGGCACACTGGTATTGGGAAATGTGCACTAGTGCAGGGATAGGTGTCGGGACACTGTATAAAAAAAAAAAAGAAGAGATAAAAAAAAACCAGCAGTCAATGCACATCTAAGTCTATCGCTATATTTTTTTAGATTAACAATATTATCATCTTCTGCCTCATTCCCAATGAATGGAGATGTTACTGGCACCCACTCGAGCAAATCGATAAACATGGGTAGACAAGTGCCAAGTGTTTGTTTTTCTATTTTGGGGCCATATCTGGCAGTGTTTGGGGTTCTGTGCTCACGAATCACTTCTGGCAAGGTTCAGAACCATATGGCATGTCTGGATTGAACCTGAGTTTGCTGTGTACGAGGCTAGCACCCTACCCATTGTATTATCTCTACAGCTCCCAGATTATTAGCTTTTTGATAAACCAGGTAGAAATGAATAAACCACACATTCATAGACATCCATAGAACTTTTTTAAGGTCAGTCTCTCCAATTCTCTAATTACCCCTCAATTTCATTTATTAGACTTAGAGATATGTTTATTACTTAGGAACTTATATATTAGAGAAATATATCTGTTTTGTTCTAATTTATTGTGAGCAGTACGAAAAGAAAATAATTTAAATTTATTTTCTAAAATTAGGGAAGATCACACCAAAATTTTATAAAAATTAATGTGGTATTATCTGGACAGTACTTATTCCTCAAAATGGGATTTATTTTCAATGCATGTCATTTTTAACCATATTGGCGATGAAAGCATATTAAACTGATAAGAACAATCAATAAAATGTAGGAAGGGGAATCAATGGGAAAAAAAC
This sequence comes from Cryptotis parvus, assembly GCA_021461705.1. NCBI lineage: Eukaryota > Metazoa > Chordata > Mammalia > Eulipotyphla > Soricidae > Cryptotis > Cryptotis parvus. The sequence continues at coordinate 177,747 of JAJIBD010003490.1, read as the reverse complement.
AGCGGTTAGGAAATACTTTTCTGGATCTCAGAATTTATGAGACAAGTTGGGAAATAGATAACTAAGAATTATTCAACCATGGGGCCGGAGCGATAGTCCAGCGGGTAGGGCATTTGCCTTCCACGTGGCCAGCTTGTGCCGGCCCGGGTTCGATCCTCGGCATCCCACATGGTCCCCCGAGCACCGCCAGGAGTAATTCCTGAGTGCAGAGCCAAGAAAACCCCCTGAACATCGCCGGGTGTGACCCAAGAAGAAGAAAAAAAAGAACTATTCAACCAGCATGAGTTCAAAAAGATCAAAAATAAATTTCAGCAAAATTAAAATGAAAACAGTCCTTGAAGCTGCTAAAGGAAAGATTGTGATTTTCTGTACATTTAGGGTTTGATGGGGTAGGGAGTGGTGAAAAAAATGTGGTAGCCAAAGAATGTATTGTTATTGCTTGTGGGAGGCTTCGCAGCCTCCCTTCCAATAGTGAACAGAAGCACATAATTAAGTTTTACAAGGTGGAGGTATTGGTTTGTAGAGTGATAGAATTACCCTAAAATGCGATGCATGTCATTATCAATGCAGATCCTCTGATATCCATGACTGAAGGATGGTTGGATGGAAGTATTGACTAGTAGATATTAAGACTTTATATGTCATCTTTTCAACCACTTAGTATTCATAAGGGTAGGTATCACTATCTTCATAGCTCCCATTTATCAGATCTATTATTACTTTAAGATTATGCTGAAAGCAGGGCCGGAGCGATAGCCCAGCGGGTAGGGCGTTGCCTTGCAGCGGCCGGCCATGCTGGCCCGGGTTCGATCCCGGCATCCCATATGGTCCCCGAGCACCGCCAGGAGTAATTCCTGAGTGCAGAGCCAGGAGTAACCCCTGAGCATCGCTGGGTGTGACCCAAAAAGCAATATATATATATATATATATATATATATATATATATATATATATATATATATATTTATGATAGCTTGACAATAGAAATATTGGTTATGGGCAAAATGCATGTTGGAATCATGATTTTAAGCACACAGTAGAAAGTATAAGCACATTTAATAGTTTTCTGGGTCAGAATGATAGCACAGCAGGTAGGGCGTTTGCCTTGCATGCAGCCGACCTGGGTTCGATCCCCGGCATCCCATATGGTCCCCCAATTACTGCCATGAGTAATTTCTGGAGTGCAGAGCCAGGAGTAACCACTGAGCATCTCCCGGGTGTGACCCCAAGACCAAAATAATAATAACAATAATAATAATGATAGCAATAATAATAACGAAAGTTTCCTGTGGCCCTGAATGTTAGTTAATTCCTTTGTCTGAGTTTCTATGTCTCACACATCAGTCTCTGGTCGTCCCTGGGCATGACCTAGTTAAGCTCTGAGTGTCCCTGGACAAATGCACTGGCCTTTTGACTTATTCCTATATAGTTGATCATTATATGTCCAGCTTTGGGACTTCTATTGGAACCAGCTACCACATGAATTACCACAATACCCTACCAATATCCAACTCCTACTGTGCATTACCTGACCCTAAGGCTTTGAACAAGCCCACTGCACCCATTGCACTAAGGCATTAAGGACATACTCTTATGGTTATTCTTCAAAGAATCCCAAGTCCCCAAACTTACCCTTCATTCTTGTACATGTGTGCTTCAGCGATACCGTCTTTTAAACACTGCCTCCCAGTAACCTTTGGCATTGCTTCTGTGGTTGAGCATCCCAGGGTTTCCACTCTACACACTGACATTTGCTCCCTCATCTAACACTGGTGTCAACTTCCCGCTTTCTCTCACTCCTCATTTTGCTCTCCTCTTCCTCTTTCCCATGGTTATCCACCGTACAGTGGGTTCTATTTTTATTTCTGAACACTCTACTTTTTACTTGAGTTCTTGGGAATTTTATTTATCTCTTTAGATGTTGCCCGACGAAGTGTTTTTCACTTCATGAACATTTATCATCTTTCATACTGTCCATGAGATGCCCCATGATGAGATGCTAATGGGACGTTTTGTTCTGTGCAAATACAATAAGGTTGGAATGAGCAAGGCAAAGGAAAGCTGGCTCTTGTAGGTCAAGGAAGAGTTTATTGGAAAGCAAGCGTGGTACCAGACCCCAGAGCTAAAATGGGAAGGAGAACGCTATTGTTTGGAAGTGGAGAGTGACCCAGGTCTTGGGTGAGATCTGGATTTCCATTCAACACCCTGATGGACTGCTCAGGCGGGACTCCTCTTAGAGCCATGGGCGATTCACTTGTACAGGAGGCTAGTTATTTGCTTAGACAGCCCTGTCTGTGCAACTGCTCAGCAACAGCAACAAGGCTCCGAGGTCCTGCAGGTGGTGCGGCAGGGGGCGGCTGGCAGCAGGGGGGCGGCAGCAGGGCGCCTGCACAGAGATGGGCTGGCAGCAGGTGGACGCCCAGCAGCAGGGGCGGCAGACCACGGCCGTGCATGACGTGGGGCAGCAGGTGATGGGGCGGCAGCAGCCGGCTGCCCGCAGCAGGGGGTCGCAGCACTCGGGGCTTCGGCAGAACACAGCCGTGCACGACGTGGGGCAGCAGGAGATGGGGCGGCAGCAGCCGGCCTGCAGGGGAGCAGGGGTCGCAGCACACGGGCCGGCGGCAGGGGCTCGCAGATGGGGCGCGTGCAGTGGGGCACGCCAGGTCACGGGCGGCACACGGTGGTCTGGCAGGACACGGGGCGGCAGCAGCAGGGGTCGGCAGCAGCAGGGGCTGGCAGCAGGGCTGGCAGCAGCCTCCCCCACAGCTGGGGCGCAGCTGGAGCCACAGCAGGAACCACTGCAGGACATGGTGGTGGTGTGGGGCTGGTGAGAGGCGTTGGGTGTTTTCAGGGGTGAATGTCTCCTTCCCCACGCCGGCGCCCCTTTATAGGCAGGCCAGGTGCACATGATCTCTTGTTTATCTTTTAGCCAATTAAGTAGACTTTTGTTTTGAGCAATGGGTGCATTGTTGGTGACTCACTCATCATCTCTTTAAAGAACTCTTGCTGCATCCCGGATAGAAACTGATTCCTGCGGTTCATCATCAAAATCTCAGCACTGAAGAATGAGATAGCATCTCTTGATACTTCGGAGTAGAAAGCACTTGTTAAGATCAAACCATTGGGGCCGGTTGGGGGAGAGAATGAACTGCAATATGGGGGGAAAAAGTTAAATATTTAGGAATTTCTAGTGTATTAACCATATTTCCCCCTTCTTTTGCTTTTTGGGTCACACCCAGTTGTCAGGGAGCCACTGGGGTTCCCAATAATACCAGGAAGTGAGTTCCCTTCTACCTCCGAAGCCCACGGGAATGGATGAAAACTCAGGAATCTGGGCGCAGTTTTAAAAAGGGTTTTACTATCACAGGCTCCAATATACAATCCAAGAACAGGAAAAACTCTGGACTCGGTGTTCCTAGCTAGGCCCCAGCCACATGTAGGCCAAGATGGGTGCCACCACGTGTTGAGGCCCAACAGAAAACAGAGAGGTCAGAGAGGCACAAGCCAAGGGAAGCCAAAATGGCAAAAAGGCAAAAAGGCCTTCTCTCTTCTCCCAGCTTATTTTATAGATAGAAATCCGCTAAAACTTCCAGCCCAGCCCATCCTGGGTTGGGCTATCTAGGATGTAGCCAGGTAAATGACCCTTTTTAAATGTAGATCTTTAGGTGGGCCTTTGTCTCAAGCTTCACAAAAGCCAAAGATGATTCCCAGAGGCAAAATCTCCCAGCTGAGAGAGGAGGGGGCTGCATCTCTGAACCAGAAAGCAGTTCAGAATGTAACTTGTAGGAAATGGCATTAATACTTTTTACTATGCGCGGCAGAGCCTGGCAAGCTACCTGTGTCGTATTTGATATGCCAAATACCAGTAACAATTATGGACCTCATTCCCATGACCTGATGGAATGGTTTGAGGCTCTTTATGTTCCTGGAGCAAGCAGGTGCCCTTGGGCTCTACTTGCATGAGACAGGACATATGGAGATGTTACTGGTGCCCACTCGAGCAAATCAATGATGAATGGGAGGACAGTGACAGTGATACTATAAATATATAGCTAACAGATCCCAGACTTTGGATCCCACTAAGGTCCAAAAAATCCATCAGAATAATTCACTTTGGCATTACCTTTAGGAGTCAGAGACACGCTAGTTTGCCCAGAGGTGCACTGGCATGTCTCTGAACTAGGAAGAATTGATAACATTATGGTTTGATCCAACGTGGCCAAGTACTCTTGGACTATCTACATGTATGTCCCATGTAGGGACCTGTGGGAACGGAATATTGATCTGGGGCAAGCGAGATTCATGATAAAATATTTATGCCATTATCACTGTCACTGTATCACTGTCTTCCTGTTCATCATCGATTTGCTCCAGCGGGCACCAATAACATCTCCATATGACCTGTCTCATGCAAGTAGAGGCCCAAGGGCACCTGCTTGCTCCAGGAACATAAAGAACCTCAAACATTCCATCAGGTTATGGGAATGAGATCTATAATTGTTACTGGTATTTGGCATATCAAATACGACACAGGTAGCTTGCCAGGCTCTGCCGTGCGGGTAGCATCCTCTTGTAGTCATCTCAAAATCGAGCATGCATTGATGAACTGCTCGTATGCCATTATAAAATTATGAAATCATTCCAATTCTGCCCAAACTCCCATTGTGTCTGCTCAGGAGATTCCCCAAAGGCAGGGACCAGCTCTCCACATAGCTAAGTGTAGCTGGAGGCTAAGGTTCAATAGGGCACGTCACCCAACACCTGGTAATGCTCAGGGGTTACTCCAGACTCCGCACTCAGGAATTACTCTGCACTCAGGAATTACTCCTGATGCCAGGGATTGAACCCGGGTCAACCTTATGCAAAGCAAAGGCCCTACCCGCTGTGCTATCACTCTGGCCCCCAGGTCCCATTTTTGATTCTCCAAAGATCCTATGTGACTGCATCAGGTTTAGACCTATCCTTCTGTGTGAATTCTGTGGAAATATATTCACACAACACAGGAATTGATGGAATGCTTATGCCTTGAATGGGAGGGCAGTTCATTTACTTCTGTATAAAGGCAAAGTGTATTTTCACAAACCAGCTAGGCTTTGGAATATTATAACCTCTAAGACTTGCATGAATTTCCCTTCCCATTTCCCACCCACCTCCCACCCACTTACATGGCTTTGTCCATCCAGACAGATTTTTGCCTCTGGGACATGACATTTTTATGCTTTGTTTTCTTGTGTCCTTGGAATGAAGAATCATGTCACAAGAAGTTTTTTCCTAATAAACCTTGACGCTGTTACTAAGACTATGAAGGGAAATTGTGGAGGTTTCTCTCTTTTTATTAACACAACCAAAACATGTGACCAACTGTTCAGGGAGGACCTTGGCATAGCGGGCAGCTGCTCTGTCAGAGCGTGATGATACAGACAGGGAGGAATCAGCCCCCAAGGAATCGCACGGGGAAAGTTTCTCATTACCTCTCGGCTTTATCCCTGTGCCATTCATCAGCTAGGATTTTTGGATCGTTCTGGGATCAGACCTTCCCTTCCCTCAAAAGAATATGTTTCAGACCCTGGGAGCTATAGTACCCCACATGAAATTTTAACTGTGTCTTAAGACTTAAGAGGAATGTAAATTTTAAAAAAAATGATCATACCACCATGAGATATACAATTAAAAAGCTGCTCATGATTGGGTTGTAGCCATGGAGTGTTCTAGCACCCATCCCTCACCAGTGCAGCCTTCCCAACATCAGTGTCCCAGATTCCCTCCCCAACCCCAGCCTACCAGGAGTAATTTCTGAGTGCAGAGCTAGGAGTAACCCCTGAGCAGAGCTGGGTGTGACCCTAGAAGCCAAAAAAAAAAAAAAAAAAACCAAATAAATAAACACACACACACACACACACAAATGCTAGGCCTTTGTCTAACAGTATCATTCAACAATCACAGAATAGACAGGGTTTAACATAAAAAAGTCTTTTCAATTCCCCCATTGTCTGTACAAATGGGGAAAAAAAAAAATTGTATGTCTAATCTGAAATAATTAGCAATTTTTTAAACTCTGAATCTAGAAGCTGACAAAAGAACCTTATTTTATGCAACTGAGATGACCCTATTTTTGCAGGTGACTTATTTGGGTTGGGAAGAAAGGGGGCTTTCTCCAAAGACAAGTGTGTGCCCCTTCTCCACCCATCTCGGTCACTGGGGAGTTGCCTGGAGAACTTTGGGACAGCTGAAAACCTGCTTTGGGCCTTGCTGACCCAGACCTTAGGTCTCACCAGCTCCACATGCTGATATTCCAACCGCACCTGACCCGCTTTATCAACCCAGTGTGGGAATAGATTCCTGACAGTCATTTTCCATTTAGGGTAAAATGCTTTGTCTTGAAACTACACCAGTGCTGGCTTTATTTCCAAGATAAAGAAAAGTATAAAGAAGAAAATAAATTTTATCATCACTGACTCTTATACCTTATAGTATAATGATCCAGATTTATTTTGAGCCATTATTATGCATAGACAGCACATATTTTTTTTTCTTTACAAAGCATTTGAATGCTTTACAACTTTTTATTTCTCACTTAAATATAAGGCAGGACAATTGCATGATGTTTCCTAATAGTTTTCTAATTCTCCACTACTTTAAACTATTTTTATAATTAACAACTATAAAAGTATAAAATATAAAAATAATAAAAATAATGTTTTATAATTAATAAAATGTATTAATTATATGCTATATTTAATAATATATATACAACAGTATATACAGATACCAGTAACAATTATAGACCTCATTCCCATGACCTGATGGAATGGTTTGAGGCTCTTTATGTTCCTGGAGCGAGCAGATGCCCTTGGGCTCTACTTGCATGAGACAGGACATATGGAGATGTTACTGGGGCCCGCTCGAGCAAATAGATGATGAACGGGAAGACAGTGATACAAGTGATACACCAAATTAGTACTCCATATATATATATATATATATATATATATATATATGTTAGCAACAAACTTAGTACATTTTTCATTGTTTATTGCCTTCCAACTTCCAGAACTGTGTGACTTTGTCCCTTCTCCCTCCAACCCACTCCCACTTCACTTGGGTTAAGTAAAAGCTAAAACAGATGGCCTAAGGTTTATAGTTCAGAGGGCGGGACAACCTTTCTCTGGGAGGTGATTTTTATAATTAACAACTATAAAAGTATAAAATATAAAAATTTTATACTTTTATACTATAAAAGTATAAAATTTTTATACTTTATACTGCTCTAATTGGGCCAGGCAGAACTTTAAAAACAGATAAGGACTCCAGGCCCTTGGTTGGATAGTAACCAGCCAGTTGAGCCTTCATAGAAATCATTTGGTCTCTAGCCTCCTTGGTCTTCATGCGGAAGCATCGCCTTGGGGTTGTGTATTTTAGTGTTCATACTAATATCCGTGCACGTGACAGGGCGTATGGAGATGTTACTGGTGCCTGCTCAAGCAAATTGATGAACAACAGAAAGACAAGTGATAGAAGTGATACTAATATCCATACCGAAATACACAGCCCCAAGATGATGCTTCTTCATTTTCTGTACTTTTGACAAATGTTCTTTGTATATTCCTTATTTACACATGTTTCCTGTTCTCCCTTATGAATGTGTATGAGTTTCCATTTTAAATAAAACCTGCTAAGGGGCCAGAGCGATAGCACAGCATTTGCCTTGCTCATGGCCAACCCGGGTTTGATCCTTGACATCCATATGGTCCCCTGAGCACAGCCAGGAGTGACTCCTGAGTGCAGAGCCAGGAGTAACCCCTGAGCATCGCCAGGTGGTGTCAGGCCTTGAAAGTCCTTGTGTGTGCTAACTCTGTGTTCTATCACTTAAATTGTCTCCTCTGTCCCAGAGGAATTATTTATTTGAATCACTTGTCACTTGTCACTTGTCTTCCCATTGTTCATTGATTTGCTCAATCGGGCTCCAGTAATATCTCCATTCATTGGGAATGAGGTCCATTATTTGAATAGAGCAAAATGAAAGAAAGAGAGAAAAAAAAGAAAGAAAAGAGAGAGAAAGAAAGGAAAAAGAGAAAAGGAAAGAAAGAAAGAGAGAGAGAGAAAGAAAGAAAGAAAGAAAGAAAGAAAGAAAGAAAGAAAGAAAGAAAGAAAGAAAGAAAGAAAGAAAGAAAGAAAGAAAGAAAGAAAGAAAGAAAGAAAGAAAGAAAGAAAGAAAGAAGGAAGGAAAGAGAGAAGAGAGAGAAAGAGAGAAAGAGAGAAAGAGAGAGAAAGAGAGAAAGAAAGAAAGAAAGAAAGAAAGAAAGAAAGAAAGAAAGGAAAGAAAGAAAGAAAGAAAGAAAGAAAGAAAGAAAGAAAGAAAGAAAGAAAGAAAGAAAGAAAGAAAGAAAGAAAGAAAGAAAGAAAGAAAGATTTTTGGGGATAGAATCAACTCTTAGAAAACAAGTTGTGAATGTTGTTGAGATGACTACAAAGGACTTAGAATATGACAAAATTTGACTGATAAATCAGCCACAGGACTTGAGATGTCTTGACATCAGTTTTGAAAGACACTCTATCATGAATAAAATGCTATCAAACAGCACTGAAATCTGCAGAGAAATCTTTCATGGAAGAAAAAAAATCAATTGATGTGTCGAACATTATTGCTATCTTTCTTGAAAAAAAAAGACAAAATCCTTCCTGCTTGATCAATCTGCAGCCATTAATATTAGAGCCAGACCCTCCACCAGCGAAAAGATCACAATTGGCCCAAGGTTCACATAAAGACCTTTTGGGCAACAAATTTCTTTTACACTAAAGGGTATGAACAGTTTATTAGACGTAAAGTCATTTTTCACTTAACAGGTCATAGCACATTGCAAACAAAGGTTTTCTTTGCGCTGGGAAGCCACACATGGATGTAAATAACTGAAGGTCGTACTGGCTCTAGCGCAGGGTGGTCTAGAATCAAGCCCACAACATGGCTGATGTGTACCCGTGTCTTGCTCTGAATAGCTCGGGATAAACAGAGAGATGAGACTGAGGGTATAGACAAACGCCACCATGACTAGTCCAGAAGTAACATGTTTATTAGAAAATGGACAGTGACATCAGGCTAGTCTGGGGTCCTAAGGGGGACAGGCATTACTCTGCAGCAGAAGTTCATCTGCACGGTCTGCCCAGTACCTACAGAGCTCATGCAAAGAGATGAGAAAGGAGAAAGAAGCTTGGCGCTGCCGCCCCTGCTCAGCAGCCACAAGGCTCCGAGGTCCTGCAGGTGGTGCGGCAGGGGGCCGGCTGGCAGCAGGGGGGCGGCAGCAGGGCGCCTGCACAGAGATGGGCTGGCAGCAGGTGGACGCCCAGCAACAGGGGCGACAGACCACGGCCGTGCATGACGTGGGGCAGCAGGTGATGGGGCGGCAGCAGCCGGCCTGCAGGGAGCAGGGGTCGCAGCACACGGGCCGGCGGCAGGGCTCGCAGATGGGGCGCGTGCAGTGGGGCACGCAGGTCACGGGGCGGCACACGGTGGTCTGGCAGGACACGGGGCGGCAGCAGCAGGGGTCGCGGCAGCAGCAGGGCTGGCAGCAGGGCTGGCAGCAGCCTCCCCACAGCTGGGGGCGCAGCTGGAGCCACAGCAGGAACCACAGCAGGACATGGTGGTGGTGTGGGGCTGGATGGGTGGGGCTGGTGAGAGGCCTTGGTGTATTCAGGGGTGAATGTCTTCCCGCCCTCTCCAGGGCCCCTTATATACCTGCCCAGGTGCTCATGAGCTCAGGGACACATGTTCATTTTTTTGATTTTATGGGTTCTGTCTCAAATAGTACTAGCAAATTAGGCGTTTTGGAAAAATGTACTCAGATACTCATACAAGACTTGTTTATTTTTAGTTAATCAGAGCCATTATATGTTGCTATTTATAGTTCACATGTGATCTCCATGACCAGCATTTCAGTGTCTGATCACTGCTGTGATTCAGGGATGCTTTTGGCCTTGATGTTTGGGCAGCACAGAACAGCCTGCCGTGCACGCAGCGTTCTGAGAATGCACAGGGGCCTCTAGTAGTCAGTAGCCCAACAGAAAGATTCGGAGGGGGAAGGCAAGGTGAGATCAATATACCACCAAGATATTTTAAATTGTGTTTTTTCCAAAAAGGGGGAAATGTTACAGCTCCATTTTTTATTGTAAATACTGGTCCTTGTCTATGTTTCTGGGAAACTTGCACACCTTCAAAGGAGAATTCTCAGAACTCCCTCCCTCCCTCCTTCCCTTCACAGTGTTCACATCGACCCTCCCCTCCGGTCTATCTATTTTTTGGGGGAATTATAGAGTCACATTTCAGTAGTCTTCTGTCATTATTTCCTCTGTCCTTATTTAAAATTTTGTGATTAAAGTACACATGACATTAAGATTGCTTGCTTGGCAATTCTTGGGTTATATTTTAATGGTATTAAATATACTCACATAGTTCTGTGACCATTGGTAACACCTGCTTTCTGAATAATTTTTCTATCTCGCCAAACTGAAACTGTACTCATCAGACAAGAAATCCTTAATTTTCTCTGTCCAGCCTCTGGCAATCACAAGTCTATACTCTGTTGATATGAATTTGATTTTGGTGAATGTGATGAGAGAGAGTAGGAGGATGTGAGGGGCCTCTTAGTTATGTGCTCCTTGATTTCCATAATTGTGTCTTTACAAACCAACATGATTTTCACTGCTCGTAATCCTTATGTCAGTCAATATCATTAGCTATGTTGCGCATACCATTCTAAAAGAAATAGATTGCATTAATTTGTTATGGTAGCAATCCAATCATTAAGTACTATTTATAATTTACACAGAAGGAGTCAGGGAAGTATCTTATCTCAGGTTGTACAATTACTTGTGTTGGAGCAAACACTATTGTGTTCAAAAAACATTGGCTTGGTAGGATTATTATTTGTAGAAACTGAAGAATGGAATTGTGGGTATTTAACTCATTTTTAAGAGCCACCTTGCTTAGAAATTTTAACGCCATATTTATTTATTTTTAAAAAGCAACTGGTTCTCATCAATGGTGAAGGTGAGTCCCTTTATTTCCATGTCCCAGTCAAGTCTTTTCTAAATCTGTCATGGAAGGTTCTAGATCACTCCTTTTTCTAGGTCATTCTGTTTGTGAAATTCTATACTGCTTACCCAGTCCTGCATCAGTAATGGTGGCTACCGGGGTTCTTCATCAGTAATGGTGGCTGCTGGGGGTATGGAATTATGATGAGAACAAACATGACTCGAAGTAGTGTTGAGATAGGAGAAGATAATGTATCCACCATCTAAGAAATATGGTAAGAAAAGGGAATCTCTAGAAGCCTAACAAGGAAAGTTCTCAGAGGAGAAAAAATGGCCATCTTGGTCTTGGAGAGAGACCTGCAAAGGAGAGGAGACTGAGTCTTCCCACTTAGGAACTCATGGTGCCAGTGACCTGGCCACTACACCGACCTCTAGAGCAGAGAACACCACGACTCTGCGGTACGTCTCTCCCTTATCACAGGTGTGGGAATGAACCTTGAGCCAAGTTCAAGATCAGAGGTTTGGAGAGATTGTACAGTGGGTAAGGCTCTTGCCTTGCACATGGTTGACTCTGGTTCAGTCCCCAGGACCACATGTGGTCCCCACACACCCCAGCACTGTCAGGGGTGATCCCTGAGCACAGAGCCCTGAGCACTGTTGGGTGTGGTCCAAAAAAAGCAAAGCAAAAAAGTTCAAGATCAGAGACCTGCCTCAGCCTCCCCCGCATGCTCCGTCTCGCCACAAACCTGTGCCTTAAAGTGTCCTCAGGAGATTCTCCGGTTCCTTTGAGTCACAATTAAGTGTCAGTTTATGCACCTAAATTGTTGGAAAGCATAGAAGATGGCCCTGGGAAAAGCCCTTCTTTCTTCACTTTTTCTGGTGTTGGCTACTACAGAAAAGCCAAAAACAAGCTTCAAAAGTCAATAAGTAAAAAGAGGACACATTTGCTTTTCAGAGGTAAAATTTTATTATTTTACCATACAAAACACAGCATAAACATATTATTACATAGATGTAATATTATGGGGGAAAATATCCTGACTGAGAATCCTGAAACAGCAATGAAACGAGGAGTCTAACTAGAGCTTCATTCATCAGGAACTTTTATCTTTGCTTATTCATTTTTTATTTTTAGCCAGGAATTCCAATGGGAATTTTTCTAATGATTATCAAAGAGGACCAAGATTAGCATAAGTATGTGGACATAGTTACTTTGAAGTTAGTCACTGGAGAGCAGGTGTCTGTCCTCTGATGAGCCCAGACCGGAACGGGTCATTACTCCAGGGGCCAGGGCCGCGCTCAGCAGCAGCAACAAGGCTCCGAGGTCCTGCAGGTGGTGCGGCAGGGGCCGGCTGGCAGCAGGGGGGCGGCAGCAGGGCGCCTGCACAGAGATGGGCTGGCAGCAGGTGGACGCCCAGCAGCAGGGGCGACAGACCACGGCCGTGCACGACGTGGGGCAGCAGGTGATGGGGCGGCAGCAGCCGGCCTGCAGGGAGCAGGGGTCACAGCACACGGGCCGGCGGCAGGGCTCGCAGATGGGGCGCGTGCAGTGGGGCACGCAGGTCACGGGCGGCACACGGTGGTCTGGCAGGACACGGGGCGGCAGCAGCAGGGGTCGCGGCAGCAGCAGGGCTGGCAGCAGCCTCCCCCACAGCTGGGGGCGCAGCTGGAGCCACAGCAGGAACCACAGCAGGACATGGTGGTGGTGTGGGGCTGAATGGGTGGGGCTGGTGAGAGGTGTTGGGTGTTTTCAGGGGTGAATGTCTCCTCCCCACTCTGGACCCTTTATATACCCTGGCCGGGTGCTAATGAGTCCCAGGACATACAGACATTTCCTGGAGTTGTGGTTGCTCATGGAAGTGGGAAGTGCTGGTGGATTCAGTTGTCAGGGCAGCATTCTGAGACTTGCTCTCCTTTCTTCCTGTCTGAGTTTCTTCATGAAATGATTCATATCATCAGAAAGATGACTCACAGAATCACCAATTCTTCCTGTCCGGTCATGGGACACGCTGATGTTTGAAGACCCCCTGCATTTCCTCATGGCCCTTCCCTCTTGTTTCTCATCCATGGCTTTCTTCTTTCAGGAGTTACGGGACTGTTTTCCATGGATAATGCACACCAGAAGGACTGAAAACCCAGCATGGTTCCCAAAAGGAGAGGCTTAAACCACTCTGCTAATCACGCAATGGCCAGGGCATCTAGAACCCGCACCTTGTTCACAAGGAGCTAACCATGAAAGCCACAAGAATGGTTTTGTTCAGCAACTGACTGGGTTGACATCCCTCCCAGTGCCTGGTACGTGTGTACATTTACTAGAGCTCTACAATTGAGGGGTGGAGAAAAAAGAAAAGAAAGAGAAATTCTAAATGATTTCTGATCATAGTTATCAATTACTGACGTTAAGGCAGATGGAGCCATACAAGGAGAAAAGCTTCTCGGCTTTTTATGGCTCCTCTTTTTAGTTCAAATAAGATTGAAGTAAAGGAGGATTTTACTCTCATTATGCTCCTGCCTCTGCCACCTTCCCCCACTTGTAATTGGCAATAAAATTATAATTGAGGCATTCTTGATTCTTTGGTGTGATATAGTGCTTGGATTGAGTTCTTCAGATATACAGGTTTGGAGGCCTTGGGGGTTTAGGCCACTGCCCGCTGTGCTCAAGGTTCATTTTTCTTGCTCTGTGCTTGTGGGACTGTTGGAGTACACTGTTGCCCAGAGTCCCTGCATCTTGCCTGGACTTAGCTCCTGCAGGCCACTTTGTAGACAAAGGGCAAGAAAACAGTTTGAATGTGGCAGTATAACTTACCATGTATTCTATGTTAGCTGGAATATTTTCTCCCATGCTACCACAGTCATCGTGGGACTAGCTAGATCTTACCAATATATTTGCCTGACCACGTTAGATCTCTATGTAATTAGACCAGAGAGAAATGCTGTTTGCCTCCAAGCAAGCACACGTGGCTAATAAGTCTAAAGGTTAATATACAAAACAACTATGAAGTGAAGATGAGAACCTTGTGAAGGCTTGGAGAAATATATACTGGCTGCTGGCTGTAGAATATCGATTGGTACAGATACATGCCCCTCCCTCCTCTATATAGGCCCTACAGATCTTGACTGGGGCAATATTAACATTTCAGTGGGGCTAAGTCCTGGGAGAAGTCATCTAAGGGGAATTGACCCTAACTGCTTTGTTGATGTGGGCCGGTCTGGGCTTAAAAGTTATAAAAGCTGTAGCCTGCTTTCTTCCACCCCATTTTTCCCTTTGCCTTTTCTCCTTTAGCTCTCTGCCTCTGCTCTCCTTCTCCGCTCTCTTCCCTGCTTCATCTTAGCAGCCATCTTGGCCTAGGATTCTAAACCAGCTAGGAAACCTAAAATCTGGGGGTTTTCCTGTTACTGGATTGTATACCAGAACCTGAGAGTAAAGCCTTTTGAAACTTCGCTGGCTGCCGATCCCCTGGGGCAGAAGGGGGATCCCTGACCCTGCTCCCAGATTTTCTCGGGGCACCCAGTGTACCCTGACATGGGACCACATGTGATGCTGGAGATTGAACTTTGTGCAAGGCAAGGAAATTCAACTGTGTGCAAGGCAAGTGTCTTAGTGAACTATCTCTCTAGTCCTTTCAAATTATATTGAAATATTCATGAAGAAAAAATCAATTTTCTTTGGTAGCAGAAGCTTTGGTTCTTTGGCAGAGGCTTTTAGATGTTTATGAGATATGAATAGGGGCTTTTGGGAAAGACAGGATGGATTAAGGTGATGCCTGATAGAATTCAGTTGACTTCCAGAGACACAGCTAAGGAAAATGGGGTATACACAAAACATTTATATTTAGGCTGTTTAGTGATAACACTGTCTAAGAGTTTATGATAACTTCAGACCATATTTGTCTTCAGTGTATATTTTTGTTTTATGTGCTCTTCTTCATTTATTTACGTAATTACTTTTTTATTAAGAGACTGCTATGATTTACAAAAGTTA
Source organism: Cryptotis parvus (assembly GCA_021461705.1). Lineage (NCBI taxonomy): Eukaryota > Metazoa > Chordata > Mammalia > Eulipotyphla > Soricidae > Cryptotis > Cryptotis parvus. Next base: position 162,740 of record JAJIBD010003490.1, on the reverse strand, counting down.
TTCACAGATGAGTTTCAAGCATACAATCTGTGCTCCTTTTTACTTTATTTTGATATTTGGGTCATGCCTGGTGATGCTTAGGGTTAATTCCTGGCTATGAACTCAGGAATTACTCCTGGCAGTGCTGGGAGACCATCTGGGATGCAGGGGATTGAATGAGGATGAGACACGTGCAAGGTAAGCACCCGACCTGACTTACTATTTTCTCCAGTCTCTGTGCTCCTTTTAAATACATTTTTTAGTTCAGCATAGCCTGAATCCTGTCCTTTGAGCTTGTGACTCTTCATAGCTCACCAGAGTTTTGGAGAGGTCAAAATTATAAAGAAATTTCTAAAAGTTATGCAAATAAAATAGTAGCAATGCTTTAATAATACTGAGGATCTTAAGGATAAATAGGAAAAGATGGCAGGCTTTCTTTCTACTGAGTCTCTTCAATATTGTCGGCTTAGCAACAGTTATCAAAAGTCCTATGTTATCTACTGAAATAAAATAACCACTTGCTTATTATGTGACTTACCATGTTGTTATTTGCCTTAGAAAAAAATATGTAAGTATATGTATAATAGTAGGAATAGGGATATTGAATAAGTTGGTAAACTCACTGTTTTTGTTAGTTACAAGGTTTACAAATGCTTTGCTATTTGAAGTTGCATCAGTAAGAAGGAAACATCCCTCCCTGTGTTGTTAGGACAAGATCTTAGTTACCTTTACAGAGAAGAAAACGCCAACGTCCAACCCAGAGATGATCTAAATGGAGATGCACTGAAATGATTCAGAGAAGGCATTTTTCAGAGAGAACATTCTCCATTTATTTAAATTTGGTAGATTCTAAAGAATGTTCACCTAAACTCTTTACAAGTGGAGTCTGATCTTAAGTCTTTTGCCTGGTTTTGAGCTGATGAAAATAATGTCGTAGAGTGTGAGTTTACACTATCTTAACTGTTCTTCAAAATGCTCAAAACATTCTTCTTAAAATGCTTTGACCTTTCCTCTTCTTTTATCAGGATGCCCTGAAGGCTTAGCAGTGCACTAATTGTTGGGCAAGAGAGAGATTCCTGGACATTACATGTGAGTTTTGGGTCATATTACTCAAATTCCAGGCATTCTGTAAGAAGATAATCACTAGAGTAAGTGTAAGTAAATGTCAACAACTATGGTGCTAAATTGAGGATTTTTCTCATGATAATAAAGGGAAAAGAATGTAGTTCTGGTGACTAGGTGGCTATGAGCCACGCCCTAATCTCAGTCATTCATAATTTTGTTCTTTCATGACATGTCAATAGTGTTTTATTCAGAAATAGTTGGGGAGCTAATGGATGTATAGAAATTTAAAACATTTTGAAAACAAGATGATATTCATTCCTATTCACCACAAAGATCTTTAAAGGATCCTGAAATATGTGAGTTAGAGACAAATGTGGAAGATTGAGGAAGAAATGCCAGAAGTAGGTCAGAGAAGATCTAGAAAGGTTCAGCTCTTCCTCCACCACCTAGCACTGGGCTGCTTTAGAGAAAACCTGCATATTCTTCAAATCCTGGTCTTCCCATTTGCAAAATAGAAAGTCTATGTTACCTTGTGTTCTTCATAATATCTATACAAATGTCTAAGACAAAAGAGATGGGTTCCACTGAGACAGAAAATGCCTTAGTGAAAAAGACATGTGTGTGTATGTGTGTGTGTGTGTGTGTGTGTGTGTAAACAACAACAGAGCTTGTGGCATTTTTTTTCTGGAATTATTTCACTTTTGAATGATTTTGATAGCCATCTGCCAAAAGCCAGGGATAACGAAATGAGATAAAGTTTTAGAATGACCTACAGCTTTGAGTTAGCTCATTTTGGTGGTTCAGGTTGAAAGGAAACGTCTACCAAGTGCCTGGATTATCCCAATGCATCTTTTCTCCTGATGTTAAGACCCACTTCACTTCCATAATTAGTTCATCCCAACATGTTTACAAATGAACCTTTAAGAACTCTTTTATTCTGAGAGAGTATCTATCTATTGCTGCTTCTAAATTTATTAGGAAACCTATTTTTGCCAGAGAATGGAGACTTTCACTGAACACATAAACACCTTCTCATTTCCACTGTCTTGATACATCTTTAGTAACACACCTTCTGAGCTTGCCTGATTCAGTGATGCTCAAATACACTGGAGAAAAAGGAAAGGGTGGAACGGGAGGAGTTAGTATGTGCCAGGCTCTCTACATGCATCAGTGATTTAACTCTCCAAAGTAGTCTACATTGGTCAGTATTAATTTTTCTATTTTATCAAATGAGGAAATCTGAGGGAGGGAGAAGTTAAACTCCATGGATGCTGAATTCTTGCTTGAAGAAAATATCTAACTGTCAGAACTCATCATAAATACAATTCTATTTCAGTAAATATTAACACTGAGTTGAGTCTTGGGAACCAGAAGTATCTGTGGTCCCTTTGATACAGCAGGAGCTAAGGTGGAGAGCACCAGGTCACAGGTAGCCAGTCACACCCAAGGAATAGGTAGCCAATCAGAAAGCAGAAGGGAACACCTGGAGGGTGGGATTTGGCAGCAAATAAAAGGGCAACCCCACTTTCCATTAACACCTTCATTGAAAAATGAGAATATGAAGTCTTCAATACAATGCCTGATTGGGAGGGAAGAATACTTAGAATTCTCAGGACTTGGGTTGAGATACCTGCTGCAGGCTCTACCAGAGAGCTTATGTGCTTGTATATGTGTGGTGGAGGAGACAGAATAAGAACACTTGATCACTTGATCACTTGAATCCCATTATTCATCGATTTGCTCGAGTGGGCGCCAGTAACATTTCCATTGGACCCTATCACGTGCCAATGTAGCCCAATGGCATTTGGTTGATTCAGGAATATGAAGAGCCTCAAACCGTTCCTTCAGGGTCTTGACAAGGAAGTCTGACCATCTTGTGGGTGGGCGGCCACATGATCCTTTGACATCACGTGGGATCCAGTCAGTAACAGCTCTAGTCCAGCGGTCATCTGCATATTGCATTACATGTCCAGCCCATCTGATTTTTGATGACCCGCCACTTCAGAGGAGAGTATTTCAAGCCGAGGAATGCTTGAGCACAGACACAGATACACCCGGCAGAGAAGAAACCAGCTTTCCCCGTTGAACCCCCTGCATTCCATGGACCATGAGAGCGACTTCCGACCAGAGTCCACCATCCCGATGGAGCCTCAGAAGAGCCCAGAGAAACCTCCACATCTTGCTGGCATGATCTTCACCATCCACACTCCACAGCTCATAAGATCTCCACCCAAGAGATTAAGCCAGTCTTCAGCCCGGCTTGTCAGAAACCCAACCTACAAGGACCCACCCTGCAGAGACCCGCCCTTCAGAGGAGAGTATTTCAAGCCCAATAATAAGAGCAATAGAGAAGAAACAACTGAAGTTGGAAAGACCTTGGCAACTGATGCTCCTGCAAGAGCTTCTGAATGAACAAATGATGAATGAAGGACATTTCTAGGCTGAAGGTTTTGTTTATTATGTCCAGCTCTTTCCTCTTGTGCAGATTCTAAAAATCTGTTCAAATGATCAGTCCTTGGCTGTAGATGACAAAAAATTCATTAACGAACAGTGGAGAAAGAGGTGGGGGTTGAAGTTTAGACTCTTATGTGACAGAGGACAGTGACCTTGGTGGTACCGTACTTGGGGGTGGTAAATTGGTGTATCAAAATCATAAAATTCAAACTATTGTACCATAATGTCTAAACTATTATAACCAATTGTAATCCTGCTTAATCTATGCGACCTGATATATATGCACCCATGAACTAATAAGATAGCAAGGACATTTGGAAGAAAAAGAGTTTATTGTAAACAAGCGGAGCAACACATTACAAAGAATGATAGAGAGGGTCTGAGCAGCCTCCGGAGCTCAAAGTAGGAGCTGGCAATAGGGTCATGATCCATAAGAATAAAAGAGATTTCTATAGGATAACACTCCATTGACATAACACTCATTGGCCAGCTTGTATCCAAATGGCAGGCTGTAAAATAACCTTGTCAACTTATGACGGGTTTTGTTTCTTTCTCATCTTGAGAGGCAAAATCAGTGTTTGGGTTCCTGTGTTGCTTCCATCCAGGGACATGGTGGAATTTAGCAGCAGCAACAAGGCTCTGAGGTCCTGCAGGTGGTGCGGCAGGGGCCGGCTGGCAGCAGGGGCGGCAGCAGGGCGCCTGCACAGAGATGGGCTGGCAGCAGGTGGACGCCCAGCAGCAGGGGCGACAGACCACGGCCGTGCACGACGTGGGGCAGCAGGTGATGGGGCGGCAGCAGCCGGCCTGCAGGGAGCAGGGGTCACAGCACACGGGCCGGCGGCAGGGCTCACAGATGGGGCGCGTGCAGTGGGGCACGCAGGTCACGGGGCGGCACACGGTGGTCTGGCAGGACACGGGGCGGCAGCAGCAGGGGTCGCGGCAGCAGCAGGGCTGGCAGCAGGGCTGGCAGCAGCCTCCCCCACAGCTGGGGGGCGCAGCTGGAGCCACAGCAGGAACCACAGCAGGACATGGTGGTGGTGTGGGGCTGGATGGGTGGGGCTGGTGAGAGGCGTTGGGTGTTTTCAGGGGTGAATGTCTCCCTCCCCACTCTGGACCCTTTATATACCCTGGCCAGGTGCATGGGCCCCAGGACACACAGACATTTCCTTGTTAATTTCTGGCCAATTAAAGAGGGAGCTCCCATTGAGTAATGGTCTTTTCATGATCCACAAATATCTCTTCTTGTTTTGCTCTCCCCATCCGTCTCATCTAACCCAGACGTTGCATTTGATTAGGATGAATTTACTGCTGAAATATTTCTAACTCATAAAAGAGAAAGGAATGTGTTTTCTCAGTTAGAATAGTTAATCTAATCAGTCTGCCCCGGTGCCCTGAAGCAAATATTTTATTTCTGGACTTCAAAGACTCTCATAATTACCACCCAAGCCAGGATCTGCTTTGTTTAAACCTGTGCATGTGACAGTGACAAGTTCTTAGTAGCATTCTGGGGACCAGCTGTCTGCGCTTCCGATGGCACCTGCCACCACTCACAGAAAGAGAAGCTCGTCATTTTTCCTAAGGGGAGCGCATGTCACCCTGCATTCCTGGGCCCGACCTTACTCACTGCCCCCCCCAACAGAGCCTGGGCTCTCTGCCCTGGTGACTAGTGTCTTCCCACTCACCTGGAATGTCCCCCCCCAAGCTAAATACAACCTCAATCTTGATTGTAAAACTCTCATCAAGAATCCATTGCCATTTTCACCTTGGTAATTTACTTAAGATGTGTCACTGCTGGTGTGAAGCCAGGGAAGAATCCAGAGAAAACGTAGCCTGTCCCTCCACTGGACAGATGAGATTGCGGGACTCACATAGTAAGTCTGGATTAGGGCTGGGATACAGCCGTCCTCTGCCTTCAGCAAACAACTTCTAGGGGTTTCATGGTCATTGAGGTTCATAGATCAGAAACATCAGACCACTCACGTTGCAATGTCACATCTTCAAAACGGACACAGGAGGGAAGGAGGGTGGTAGGAACGTATTCACCCCCAAAGGAGAACATCCAAAGGATCCGAAGCCTTTTGTTCTCGGTCAGACCTGTGCCCATACCCAGATCTCTCTCTCCCTCTCTCTCTCTCTCTTTCTCTCTCTCTTTTTTATATATCTCTCTCCTTTCTCTCCTCTCTCGTTTCTCTCTCTCTCCCTCCCTCTCTATCTCTCTCTCTCTCAAGATCTGCTCAAATCAACTAATGGGGCTGGGGTCAGGCTGGGGTGTGAATGCTGTATCCCCTGAGGTCTGTCTCCATGTTCAGTTTGGTTTCCCTTGGTCACACCCCTGGGACTGTGACCCTCTAGTTTCCTTGTCTGTTGTTGATGGGCACCTTCCCTTGTGACCTCCATGGTGGATTCTACTAGTCTACTTCACACTTAGGGTATGGACATTGCTTTTGGATTTAGGAAACTTTGAAGAGAATCCTATTAGTCAGCTCCACATACTGTCTATGAACACTGGGTCAAAAGGAGGCAATGTATTTGTAAAATACTCCCCAAATACCTTCTAAACATGCTTTGTCCTAAAAGGAACCCCCTCAATGTCAATGAAAGAAATTTATGGTTGTTTTCATGGAAGAATTAGCTCCAGTTTTGCTTTGAAAAATACCACGAATGATATTAAAGGTGTGAATTAATTAAATCTATTTTTTCTAATTTTATTTTATAAGATTTTTACTATCACTTGTCACTTTTCTTGTCTTCCTGTTGTTCATTGATTTGCTCGAGGCGGGTTCAGTAACATCTCCATACCTGCTGTGTGCTAGTGTAGCCCAAAGGCATCTGCTCGCCCCAGGAACAGGGAGAGCCTCAAACTATTCATTCAGGTCATGGAAATGAGGTCTATAATTGTTACTTTTTTACTATACAGATAAATAATTTGTATATAATGCAATACATTATTCTAAACAAACCCATGATTTAGCATGTAGATAATATTTTCTGAGTTTTATTTATGAGCAGGAGTTGAGTCGACATATTTGGCTTTGAAAGCCTTTGTACTAATAATCTTTGCCATCATTTTCATGTAATCATCTTTTCTAATCTCAGACTCTAACGAAAAGCTTCGATCCATTTTCCCCTAAGAACAATTTCTCCGAGTTTCGTTTGTATCTTCTTTTATCTTTGATGCTAGATATCAGCTGACATTTCCTTTCTGTTGTATTATTAACATTAATTGAATCCGTGATGCATCTAGATACTCTAGATATTTTGCCACATCAATTATAATAAGCAATTGAATTAAGCATTATTATCTCCACGTTAGGGGGATAAATATGAAACATAAAGGCTGACAGATTTTCTCAAGGTCACATGACTCAGTAACATAGTATGGATTCAATACAAGTATGTGCAATCTTAAACCTCTTGTTCCAGCACTGTATATAATAGAATAACTATTCTTCCATAAAACCAGCCAAAGCTGGTCACATGGTAAAGTCATAGTAAAGTCAGAAAGGTGAGAATATAGCCAAGGACATCACTCCCAGTAGAAAGTGAGGGTAAAGGGGAAAATATAAATGATGCATGATGCAATCTACTGGAGGGACAGGTAAATTATTTTAATAATTCTTGTTGTGAATCTTGGACAAAGACTTTTAAAAAATTCAAATTAGATTATGTCTGATGGTCTCCATTTGTGTGGGTAACTTTCTTTGTTTTATCTTTCTCTTCCTGGCCTAACAAGAAACATCACTGATTAAAAGAGAAATGTCTGATTTATCCAAAATAATTTTATGTTGTCAATCTCTTACTCATTTGCATTTGACTAAGTGTTTAAAAGAAAAATATTTCCAGTAATTTTTTTTCTCTTTTGGTTTCTCGGATCACACCTGGCAATGCTCAGGGTTCCCCCTGGATCTGCACTCAGGAATTTCTCCTGGCAATGCTCAGGGAACCATATGGGACGCTGGTGATCAATCCTGGGTCAGCCTTATGCAATGTAAATGCCCTTTCCACCATACTATTGCTCTACCCCTCCAGGGAATTTTCTTAGAGTTCATTGATTTAGTTATTTTATTATAAGTTATACTTCATTGACTACTATGAGTGAAAATTATTTTAAAGACTATGAAACTTTTGGTAAAAATTAAGTGAGGTACTTTAAAAATAAGAATTCCACCCAGCAGAAGAGCTGATCACAGCCCGGCTTGCCAGGCCACAAGCAGCCACGTGGTTTATCAATAAATGCTCGAGATCAGAGGTGACTACAAGAGTATGCCACTTGCAAGGCAGAGCCTGGCAAGCTACCCATGTCGTATTTGATATGCCAAACACCAGTAACAATTATAGACCTCATTCCCATGACCTGATGGAATGGTTTGGGCTCTTTATGTTCCTGGAGCAAGCAGATGCTCTTGGGCTCTACTAGAATGAGACAGGACATATGGAGATGTTACTGGTGCCCGTTCGAGCAAATCGATGATGAACAGAAGACAGTGATACAGTGGTACTTTAAAAATGAGGATAATGTTCTTGAAGTTAATGTTAAGCAAATATGTATCACTGTATCACTGTCTTCCCATTGTTCATCGATTTGCTTGAGCAGGCACCAGTAACATCTCCATATGTCCTCTCACAATCAAGTGTAGCCCAAGGGCATCTGCTTGCTCCAGAGGACAGGAAGAGCCTCAAACCATTCTTCAGGTTATGGAATTGAGGTCCGTAATTGTTACTAGTTTTTGGCATATCAAATAAAACACAGGTAATTTGCCAGGCTCTGAGTGTAGGTGGTATACTTTCAGCAGAAGGCTCTCATCTCGAGCATTTACTGATGAAACTTAAAGGGAAAGATAGGTTTTTCTCTTGGGTGGAGATCTGAGTAACTGTGGAGTCTGGATGTTGAGAATGACTGACCTCATGATGTGTGGGTTGCTCTGGCTTCTTGCTAGGCTTACTGGGATGACGGGTATAAGTTAGAACCTGCCTAGATCTGTATACAGTGTATAAATATGAAAGATCCTGGGAAGGACCTGATCCTAAAATCATTACTATCTAAGAATATCAGGCGGTCGCTCTGCGGCTGCACTGACGGAGTTGCGGGTCTGGCGTGAGTCTCTCTTCCAGGGTAGCTGGCATGGAGGTGGAGGAAAAGGCAGAGGAGCCCAGATCTCCTCTCCAACTCTCTCCAACTCTGGCCAGCGTGGCCCCCTGCCGCATATGTAAGCGAACCCTTGGAGCAATGTTGGACTCAGCCAGGGGCTGGCCGAGCCCCTTTACTGGGAGGTCTGCTCCATGGGTTGCTTCCACGTGGGAAGCAAATATGGGCACATATGCTCTGACTGGTTGTGATAGAGTATTTCTTTTACATATTTGTACACTTCACTTACTAATGTTTATTGAAGTTTTACATCTATGCTCTTCAAGAATTTACTTTATTATACTGTTGTTGCCTGTTTTAATAGCATGATTATAGTATATGTTTAATAAAAATTTTTGCAATGTATTTTAATTAAAAGGTAAGGATATGAATGAAGTCGGTCCTAACTTAGGATAATGCCACATACACCATCACATACACACATAACCCATCGCTTTTGTGCTAGTATGTTAAATGGCCTATATTTGCCATATTTCATAAAATGATTTCCCATGGGTTGTTTTCCTTTATCTTCATGTAAAATATAATTGTCTAGCTGCTAAGAAGCATAGTCATGAAAATAGGGAGTGATGCCAATAAATCCTTTTTATGCAGGAAAGTTTATTAAAAAGGAGAAAAGCAACAAACCATAAGAAATTGACTCTAGTAGAAGTTACAGAAAGAGCAAGTCAGATCTTTGCTTACAGAACTTAAGAGATGCAATCTCTCTAGAACTTCACATTTCCCCCTCACCCCCTCCCCGGAAAAAGGGTCTATATCTATGGGGACGCAGCTCATGGCCACGTGGTGTGTCCGAGCAGATTCAGCAGCTGCAGCAGGGAATGGCGCAGCACATGGGGCGGGACAGGTGGAGATGACACAGGTGGGGCGGTAGCAGGTGGTGCAGCAGCACGCCTGGCCGCACACTGGGCGCAGGCAGCAGCACGTGCGGCAGCAGTTGGAGCCGCAGCTGGAGCTGCAGGGGCGGCAGCAGCTGGAGATGCAGCAGCAAGAGGGGCGGCAGCAGCTGGAGCCGCAGCAGCTGGAGCTGGAGCCGCAGGGGGGCTGCAGCAGGGGCTGCAGCAGGGGGCGGCAGCAGCAGGGGCTGCAGCAGGAGGGCCGGCAGCAGGGGCTGCAGCAGGAGGGCCGGCAGCAGCTGGAGCCGCAGCAGCTGGAGCTGGAGCCGCAGGGGCTGCAGCAGGGACGGCAGCAGCAGGGGCTGCAGCTGGGCACGCAGCAGCAGTTGGTGGTGCAGCAGGTGGTCCTGCAGCAGGTGGGCTGGCAGCAGGTGGGCTGGCAGCAGCCCCTCAGAGCAGGTGGAGCCGCAACAGGAGCCGGTCATGGTGTTAGGAGGGTGGAGACTGGGCTGGGTTTCGGTGGGTATTTAGGAGAGGTTCTGGGGTTCTGGAGACTTCTTGGCCCACGCCCCCTTTTATACTCTGCTGAAGGGGTCTATCAGCACGTCACTGTTTCCTTGTTTTTATTTACTTGCCTGAAAAACTTAATCACTTAATTGCATAATGTGTTTTAAGTCAAGTACTCCAAAAATGGACATAAGAGAACATTTCCTTTTCCTGGTCTTTCCCCGGTGTTTCCAGTTGAAAGGCTCTTGGGAGTTTTTTGGTCAGCGGTCTCACCTTTCCTGGCGTCCTTGAACCTTGCCCCATTCCTCCAACACTGCTTACATGGCTCTGATATTTAAATTTTGAATCTGACACTTCCCTCTTTCTGTGCAAGTTCCCCAGAAGTCATGGGGAAAAGGTTCAGACATACCAAAGGGTCTTTGGTTTTCCAAAGAGGAGGGGAAATGTGCTCCTCAGATAAAATTTTGGAAGTGAGTTTACAAGGCCAGTTTGGGTGAGGTTGTGCAACCTCTTATGAGGACAAGTGAGGTCCTGTGTGGACGCCATGGACGCCTGGTGAGATGGTCAGACACCGAGGCCATTCCACTCCTTGTATTAGGTCTTATTCACTATCTCAAGCACACAGAGCAGAAATAAAAGCATCACTTGGTGTCTCTCACATTATACATTTAGTGTGGGAAATTAGGGTCTACCTTTTAATCACCAAGGCGTATTTCATGCCGAAACGTTTATCATATGTAAATCTTTAGAATTATTAAGTCTTCAGTAGCATGTATTCAGGACTTTCTGTTGGGAACAATGAGGGTATAACAGGTAAGTCTTGCACTCTTTCTTGTGAAACCTTAATAGGAAACCTAAGAACCAGTTTGACAACAATAAGAAGAAGCACAATTATTTTAATTAAAGAACAAAAATTAGGGCTGGGGGCATAGCTCCAAGACTAAAGTATATGACTTCTATGCATGAGCTCCAAGTTTAAGCCCCCCCCTACACATTGCAATAAAAATAAATAAAGAGACCAGGAGATAGTTGAGCAGTTAGGACACAAGTCTAGCTTGTACCCAGTTACCCAGTCTGCGTTTGATTCCCTGGCACCGTATGTTTCACAGGCATTGTGGGGTGCAGTCTGGAAGGTCCCAAGTAACCGCTGTGATGGTCCAGCTTCCTGTCCCTGCAGGCCAAGCACCATCACATCCTCAGGGCACACAGCAGCCATTGCAGGCCCTGAACTACAAGCACAGTTGGTTGAGAATTGCCAACAGGACACTGGAACCTCCTTTGTACTGCTTGCGGGACCCAATAAAAAGAAAATAAACAAGATAATAAAATTTATGGAAAGATTATAAATAAGACAAAAAAATTAAATAATAAAAAGTGCAAAATTTTGCAAATAATATAGTGATGATAAGTAAATAATATAAATAGAATAAAAATGAATCAATGAATCATTTTGATTATATAAGAATCAAATTCAAGATAAAATTAAACATTAGCAAATTGTATAATACAGTGAATGAGATAAATCAAAAGCAAATAAGATAAATCAAACAAAAAGTGATAAGATAATAAGGTTAATTAAATTGGGTCTGGAATGTAGCTGCAAAGGCTGGAGTACACGCTTTACTACCAGAGATGCCCACCCATTCCTTCCCACCATTCCCATGCACTGAATTAATGCCTGAGAACCACCAGTAAATTAAGAATGTGTCCCCAAAAAGGAAAAAATACTTATCTTAAAAGAGTGAAACCTTACTGGCATATGTAACATAGAAAGTGAAATTATTCTATAGTCATTAATTTACTATTATAATATTTTCTGAATTTTTTCTATCTGCTTGCATGTTAGAAGATAAAATTTTAGAACTCTTATGTTTTACCTAAGAGAAAAGTCATCTCATAGAGCTATGGTAAAGCAGACCCAAATATTATACACTATAACTAATACATAGAACTAAGAGAGTTTACATTTTTTTTAAATGGAACTAAATAGCCTAGATTAAAAAAGTTATTGATAGATGAATCTTAGGCATACAGTATCCCCCCTTTATTTAAACACCGTGATTTACAAAGTACACAGATTTTCATAGTTCGTAGTTACAAGCATATTTATCATTCAACACTAATCCCATCACTAGTGTGCCCCTCCCCCCACACCAAAGACCTTTCTTTCCTACCCTCTGCACCATTCCCCTGCCTGCTCCCTTAGCCGGCACTAATTGTATCGATTATTGCAATGGGATTACGGTATTCTAACACCAACCCCACCCCCAGTGTCAACTTCCCTCCACCAGTGTTCCCATGCGCCCCCCCCTGAGAGTTCTTAAAAATCCACATGTTGAAAGGAGCAAGTTTCTTCAATATGTCTTTGTTATTTTGTGGTGGTGGGTGGTGGAGTTGGGGGCTTGGATCACACCCTGCAGTGCTGAGAGCTTCCCCTCTGGCTCTATACTTGGGGTCGTTCTAGAAGACCTATACAGTACAGGATATTGAACTGGGGTTCGCCACATGCAAGACAAGTGAATTAACTTTTGTACTATTTCTCTGGCAGAAATACTTTTCTAACAGACCAAAACTAGGTAAATAATTGAATTTATTTTTTATGTATGTATATGTATGTATTTATTTTTTATATATGTATGTGTGTATGTATGCATGTATGTATGTATGTATGTATGATGCTACCCACACGGCAGAGCCTGGCAAGCTACCCGTGTCGTATTTGATATGCCAAATACCAGTAACAATTTTAGACCTCATTCCCATGAACTGAACGAATGGTTTGAGGCTCTTTATGTTCCTGGAGCAAGCAGATGCCCTTGGGCTCTACTAGCATGAGACGGGACATATGGAGATGTTCCTGGTGCCCGCTCTAGCCAATCGAGGATGAACGGGAAGACAGTGATACAGTGATGTATGTATGCATGTATGTATGTATTTTTGCTATGCCGAGGGGTCTCTCACCTAGGGCCTCACACATGCAAGGTGAGTGCTCGTTGTTGAGCTACACTCTTGCTTCACAAAGAAATGATTTTAGAAGTCTACAAAGAGGTGAAGCATAGTCCGTTCCATGCAGCAGACAATGGCCTTGGGCACCAGAGCATTGCAGAGGACTCTTCCAAATTAAAATAACTAAAATAAAACCAGTATATAAATCAGTTCTAAGTACTCTCAGTGAACAATGGGGAAATATCTATCTGTGAAGTCTACAGACTGTACCAAGCATTGAGGCTGGATGTGTTTGTTTTGAATCTTTAATACAACTCTATTGTGTGCTGTTATTTTAGTGGAGGCCAAAGAAGTTTAGAATAATATTTTTTATAAAAAGAATTTCTTTAAAAAAAGAAAGCTTGTTCAAGAAATATATAAATTAGTCTTGTCTTAGTCTAAGCATAGCTGAGCAAAGAGTAAAAATTAAAACTTGCAAATTTTTTGTTGAACTTGTTCGTTTTCCTGGGGCATTTATCTTTCCTTATCAAGTCTAGAAACTCTTACTCATCCATCAAAACCCCAGAAGAAAGGCTGTTCTTCAAAGACAACATTCCTGAATAAAACGATTCCATTCCTCTGTAATTATTCTCTCTCTAATTCTTCTCTGCATTGCTCTCCTAATTTAGCACACTGAATTGCAACTTCCCAGTTGTGATCAGATACCTTGATGAAATTATATTTATTTTTGATGCCATGGAGCTCAGAGGGTACTAGTAATACATGTTGGTCAAGTAAAAAAGATTTTTTGATGATGTCAGAACAAAAACGACCGTTCAAATAAAATTATTTTTGACCAGTGTACTATTCCAAATACAGAGACCATAGTTACATTTGAGGAAAACCACATTTATTTATGTGGCAAGTAACCTGTCACCTGATACGTAGCATATGTGGAAAGTTGAAGTTTAAAGTTCAATTTGTGCAATGGGACTTGTAGTTTGTAGACAACTCTGCATGGTACTGTGTTATATATAATGACTGCATCCACACAGAAAATAAAAAGGTTGGAAAGAGGTAGACACCAAATTGTAGGTAAACACTGAATGGATTTCCTACAATGCCTGACTTCAAGCTTTGCTGTTCCTGGACAGTTCCACCATTACCAGAGGGATGTCAATTAGCTAAAGTCTATATCTGAATATTTGTCTTTGTTTGGACTGCGCCCAAGCAGATTCAAGACAAAGACTGGGAAGACACTAATGCAGATAGCTTACTTGAGAGATAATTTCTCTAAGAGGAAGTGAATGGATGTAGGGGAAGGAAATCCCAGATCAAGTAACTGCTGGTGACAGGGTAATGAACCACAGGACCAGATGTGAGGTCAGAAACTGTTCAGCTGACATGGTTACATGTCTAGAAAATCCCAGAGAATCAATAGATTATCAGCAATCACCAAGATGTAATATATAAGACTTCCATGAATTGGAATATTTCTTTCTATAGTATAGTATAGTATAGTATAGTATAGTATAGTATAGTATAGTATAGTATAGTATAGTATAGTATAGTATAGTATAGTATAGTATAGTATAGTATAGTAGCAATAAACTATAAACTTCCCTAAAATGGAATGGGCAAAAAAAGTGATTACTGTTCTTAACAATAAATATAAAAATATGCAAATGATATTGATGAAATTGCACATATCTGTCCAAAAAATATGTATTATTGTATGGAGGAAACATTTAAGATTACCTGACAGGCACAGCATTTGAACAAATGCGAGAATAAGAAATGTACAGCCAAAGCTGGATTTGTGCTTAGGTACATACATCTAAGTGCATTGGAAAAGGATGTGTCTCCATTTATAACAATTGATGAAGGAGAACTCACAGTTGATAATATTCTTTGTTTTGTAAATTTTTTGAAGTCTGTGTACTAGAAAAGAATGACTAGAACAATTGTGATTTATATAAAGTTTACAGTTTGTATTATGAGCTCATTTATGATATAATTCCTCATTAAGAAACTGCATTTTTCTGCATTAAGAAAATGAAAGCACATGCCGATCATTTCAGCTTTTAAATGCACAGACACAGATATGAAATTAGCTTGCACAGGGTTTATTCAGGGTGTTAAGAAATTAACATCTGAAAAAATTAAAAAAAAGAAATTGGGCAGGAGCCATAGCCCAGCGGGTAGGGCGTTTGCCCATGCTGGCCCAGGTTCGATCCCCGGCATCCCATATGGTCCCCCGAGCACCGCCAGGAGTAATTCCTGAGTGCAGAGCCAGGAGGAACCCCTGAGCATTGCCGGGTGTGACCCAAAAAAGCAAAAAGGAAAAGGAGAAAGAGAATTGGACATGGGAAAACCCAAGATGTTTTTCAGACTCATTTGAATCTCGATGGGACCGACTAGGCATCATCTCAAGGGGAGCCATTGGCCACAAATTAGCCTTTAGTAAAACCTTTGAATTTTTCAACCCTGATTCTTGCATTTATCTCTTCTCCGTGGTCTTGCAGTCTGGTATTTCCACTGCAAGATGAACCCCATCCTTGGGGTTGACCCTTAGAAAAAGCAGAACCTTGGCATATGCGGGGAGGGGGAGAAAGTTATCACCCACAGCTCAGTGTAGAATCCAACATGAAACAGTCTATTGTTGGGAACCAATTAAAGAAAAATTGTATTTTTAAAAGATTGTAATTTATATTTCACCTTTCCAGAATGTACCTCATACTCATGGATGCTCCAAGACAGTCTTTTATTTTCCCTCTAAAGAGAAATGATTTGTTTAAGACTGAAAAGTATTCCTAGAGAAAACTAATGACCATATCATTTGATCTTATGAAAAGTTGTATATCGATATATAGATACTTGAACTGTACTTTCTGAACCAACAAAATTGAAAGTATGAGATCTGATCTGAAGCATCCAATTAAAAAATGTGCCTGTCAAAGAGGCAGTCTGGAGCGTGGGAGGCAAAACTGGTGGAGGGAAGTTGACCCTGGAGAGGGGTTGGTGTTGGAAAATTATATGCCCCAAACTAAATGATAAATAAATTGTGGTGCCTTAATAAACATTTTTTAAAAAAGTTGATTAATCTATGCTATGTCCAACAGGTGTAGGCAAAAAGTAGTTACCTTGGACCCAAATAGTAAACCTTATATTATTTTTTTATTGGCTCACAGTAGGATACACAGTTAAAAAAATTGTTCATGGCTGGGTTTCAGTCATACAATGCTCCGACACTGGTCCCTTCACCAGTCTACATTTCCCACCACCAGTGTCCCCAGTTTTCCCCACCCTGTCCCTGCTGTCTGTATCTATGCCAGACGACTCTCTCTCTCTCTCTCTCTCTCACACACACACACACACACACACACACACATTTAAAAACCTCTTAAGAGAAAGAATAATCCATTGCATTTTAAATGTCAGCAGAAAGGTTGCATGCTGAGAAACAGCAGATTGTACAATATCTTAGTAAAAGGCCATATGCAAAGGACTTAATTGGACTTCCATGTCAGACGGTTAAAACCTGTGTCCCTGCTGATGCCAGAAACAATCCCAGAGACATGGTTTCAGCACGAAGAATGAATGCTCTCAAGACAAGGGGCGAGATGTTGGTGGGTTTAATTTATTGACAGATTCCGAGTAACTTAATTTGGCATGGGGAGAGTGTGGGCAAGAGTTAGAATGTCAACAGAACTCAGCTTTGCTTACAGGACTCAAGTGATGTGCGTTCTCAAGCACTTCACACTTTTAGGAAGAGATTCTGGATCCATGGGGACGCAGCTCATGGCCACGTGGTGTGTCCGAGCAGATTCAGCAGCTGCAGCAGGGGATGGCGCAGCACATGGGGCGGGACAGGTGGAGATGACACAGGTGGGGCGGTAGCAGGTGGTGCAGCAGCACACCTGGCCGCACACTGGGCGCAGGCAGCAGCACGTGCGGCAGCAGTTGGAGCCGCAGCAGCTGGAGCCGCAGGGGGCGGCAGCAGCTGGAGATGCAGCAGCAAGAGGGGCGGCAGCAGCTGGAGCCGCAGCAGCTGGAGCTGGAGCCGCAGGGGGCTGCAGCAGGGGCGGCAGCAGGGGCGGCAGCAGGGGCGGCAGCAGCAGGGGGCTGCAGCTGGGCACGCAGCAGCAGTTGGTGGTGCAGCAGGTGGTCCTGCAGCAGGTGGGCTGGCAGCAGCCCTCAGAGCAGGTGGAGCCGCAACAGGAGCCGGTCATGGTGTCACTGAGGGGATGGGTAGAGCGGGTCTGAACTGTTTCCAAAAGACTGGGTTTCTGGAGTTTGGAAGGTTCCTTGCCTGACCCCCTTTTATACACTGCCAAGCAACAGGTCTGACCACAGGCAGCACTCTCTCCTTGTTATTTTTCCTCCTCGGAAATCAATTAATACTACTTAGCGAATAGTTATGCGTCAGGTTAAACGTGCCAATATCTAGCAAAAGCATAATTTCCTCTTTCTATGGTGTTATGAGTCATCGACTCTTGTTAAGTCGTGTAGAAACACCTTCGTGTTTCTTCTTCTCTCCGATGTGATGTGTCCTTTCAGACACATCACATCGAGAGAAGAATGTGATGTTGGAAACATCACATGATAGTCTCCTACGGAGATGTTTTTCTCATGTGTCACTCCTTTGTACCTATAGAGAAAAGGCACATGATAAAAACCATCTCCATGACTATGCTCTAAGAATGGCTCTCACAATGCCACAATTTCTTTTTTTTAAATGTCAAAGTGGAAAAAAGAAAAAAAATACTGACAGTAGAATGGTGGTAAGGAAATAGGAAGCGACTCCTCGTTGGGTTTTCTTGGATACAGTGAGAGGAGATTGGAAGTGGGTTCTGGGGTTTGGAGAGTCTGGAAGCTGCCAAAAGCACTGCCATTAGAATCAGCTCATTCTCTTTTGATGGTAAAGAACCATTTAATAAGGTAAGCGGATACCTTCCAGGAATCCCTTTTAGAATATAGAACTCAGAAATGTATTTACAGGCTTTTTTTGGTGAAGGGGAAAAGGGGAGGGAGGGCAGCTGTGCAGGCTTGTTTCTTGTTTTTGTGGCACCTGCTAAGCTCAATAACGAGTAACGATGAATCTCGAGTTAGAAACCAAGTAAACTGAAGGAACCAGAGAAGGGACTAGTCTGTCCAAGTGGGGCGTGATGGGTGGGAGCAAAGGACAAGATTTGGAAAAGTACTAAGGAAATGCACAAATACTAACTTAAAAATAAAAGGAATGCTTTAAATTCATTCATATTTGTATTCCAAAAACTGAGCTTATTTGACTTGTCTTTTTGCTAAACCCACAAAAGGAATGCATTCTGCAAGATGTAAAAATGTTTTATGAAAGTGTTTTAATAAGAACCAAGACATTCTGCTTGGGTGAATAGTATATAAGCAGACAACCCTGTTCTGTGTCTGTAAGCACTAAAATAAGTTTTATTAAAAATAAGATTTGGGAGCCTGAACCATAGCACAGTGGGTAGGGCATTTGCCTTGGGCGCCAACCCGGGTTCAATCCCGACATCCCATATGGTCCCACGAGCACCATCAGGCATAATTCCTGAGTACAGAGCCAGGAGTAACCCCTGAGCATTGCTGGGTGTGACCCCAAAATAAAAAATAAAAATAAATAAATAAATAAATAAAAAAGATTTGCTGTAATTGCGAATAGAGCAACACTATTCTCCATAGTCCAAACCTGAAAATAACCTAGTGTCCAAGAACAAACGCCTGGATAAAGGTACTGTTGTACCTAGATACAATGGAATATTACTCATGGAGAAGAAAAGACAAAATTCTGAAATTTCTTCCTGCTTGGATAGATCTGGAGAGTATCATGCTGAGTGAGATTAGTCAGAAGGAGAGACTGACCTCTCATATGCAGGATGTTAAAAAAACAAACAAACAGGAAATGCCCAAAGGCAACAAACACTGAGAACTTGTCCTCAGCATGAAGCATACTGCAATATGGGATGCGAGTGGGGGGTAGAGCAAGAACATTTTTTTTTCTTTTTAAGGGGCCGGGTGAACATTGGGACAGTGCAGGAGGGTAGCAGACACTTTGCTGGAGAGTGTGGTGCTAGAATGTTTCATGCATGAAATTTTACCGTTGCAGGTGGCATGTGAAATGAGACAGAAATCTACTATTTCCCTCTCCACCCACCTGGGTCACGCAGGAAGTGACTGAAGAAATCTAGGACTGATGAAAGTCTGCAAGTACAGCCCTCACGTCTATTCCAGTCCCAGCATGGACATATCTCACGCCCATTCCAGCCCGGCATGTGCGGACCACGCGCTTATTCCTGCACCGCACCTGAGGCAGCCATCAAAGCTGCATCTAAAGTCCACTTGTTCAGCACAGCTTGGGACAAGTAGCATATCCCTGCCACCCAGTTTCTCAGTGGGTCATGGATTCAGGCTGGAGTGGGGAATTGTTCTCTGCAGGAAAGGAAAGACAGTCTTAAATTTTACCCGGCCTTTTTGGATCCATCACCTTTTCCTCACAGAATGGAATTTCAGGAGGTGATAGATAGTGAAGTAAAACAGCTTTATTCAGAGATGAGGGAAGAGAGGAAGAGGGAGGAGGAGGGAGGGAAGAAGGGAGGGAGAGAGTGAGGGGTGTGTGTGTGTGTGTGTGTGTGCGAGAGAGAGAGAGAGAGAGAGAGAGAGAGAGAGAGAGAGAGAGAGAGAGAGAGAGAGAGAGAGAGAGAACTGGCTGCTGGAAGCACACATCTCAGGTGGCGATAGGAGCCATAACCCAGAATGGGGAAACCCCTGCTTGGCTTTGCAAAGTGAGTTTGCAGGGGATCAGCCACCGATTTCCTGGGGCATAGACCTCTATACCCTGCACCTGGATTTTGTCAGGGAGCCCAGTGCTCTCCAATATGTGAGAACTATAAGAAGTCACATATTAGTTTTGGTAAGATCATGTATGGTTAGCTTGCAGCAAATTTACTGTGTTCCGCCCAGTGTTATAAACCATAGCTGTGTTGTCTGCAAGAGGCTTAGATTTATTCATCTTCTGTTACTGCGACCTTGGTTCAACCTCTCTCCCATTTCACCTATTCTTGCAGACACTGGAAGACATTGTTATTCTGCCTCCAACTACATACATGAAATTTTTAAAAATGGGGAGATGGTTCAAGTGGTAAAGCACACGCTGAGCACATGTGAGGGTCTGACTCATCCCCAGTGCTCTCTGGGTCCTGGAGCACCATCGGGTGTAGCCCTGGCGGCCCCTGGGCATTACCCAGTCACTGACCTGACCTGTAAAAATCAATAGGTCAAGCATTGCTAGGAATAGTCAGGGACCATCAAGTAGCAATATAAACTACAGATTATTAAATTGAAAAATCTTTCATATGTGAGTTTGTTTCAACAAAGCTAAAACATGAGTAAACATGAGAGTGATTTTAGTGGAGGTGTCTACTAGAATGTTCACTTTGTCAATGCAGCATGTGTTGATTTTGGCTATTACCCAAAAAAATAAAATAGTGTTTCCCAATAATGAAAGCTCAACCCCCCCTTTCTTTTGGCAGAGTTGGAGAGGGAAGGGCCACACCCAGCAGTGCTCAGGGGTAACTCCTGGCTCTACACTCAGGAATTGCTTCTGGCATGCTCAGGGGATCAGATGGGATGCCGGAGATCCAGTCTGAGTTGACTGAATGCAGGGATAGGGTCTTGCTCACTGGTCTATCTCTCTGGCACTTCAAAAAACTTTTAAATGAACAAACCAAGATATAAGTATTTGAGGACCGGAGCGATAATCCAGCGGGTAGAGCGTTTGCCTTGCATGCAGCCGACCCGGGTTCGATCCCCGGCATCCCATATAGTCCCCTGAGCACCGCCAGGAGTAATTCCTGAGTGCAGAGCCAGGAGTAACCCTTGAGCATTGCCAGGTGTGACCCAAAAAAGCAAAAAAAAAAAGTATTTGGAAGGGCCAATGACTATATTTGCTTTTCAGTGAAAACAAAGACCATATATGCATTTTAGCTTGTAAATAATTGGCAGGAACTCAATAGAACTCTGATGTCCTATTATTTGCTACAATTACCCCAAATAAAAGGACTTTATTCATTCCTCAAAATTATCAGTCAGTTTCCTTAAAGATATACTTTGAAAATATTCTCAGCTAAGGGAGAAAAATGAGCCAGGCGGACTCTTTGTGACTAGGGGTATGATCAGTGCACGCAAGTTAGCTACTCGGAGAACTCCCAGGCCTCTGAGTGCCTCTCTGAAAGTGAACATGCAGAGTGCACCAGGCAGTACACGAATCACTCTGAGAGCTGGTGTGATGCCTGAAGCATAGCGCAAGTTCATTTTTGCTCTTCTATACAAATCCACTCATATAGTCAAATACCTTGTCCAAGAAATAAACACAAAATCTTAAGGAAAACAGAATCACATTGAGTTTTTATGCAGAGAAGTGTCATTTTATTATGGCTGAGAGCAGACAATCCTTAAAAGGGACAGTGAAAGGAAAAGGGTAACCAATGGTCAAAGAAAAGGGGGAGTCTGTCATTGAATACTTGTCATTGAATACATATCAATCTTCCTCAGCAACCTGGCCGGATCCTTACTGGACTCACTAGGCCGGTTCAGTTGAATGATGTCATCCTGCAGCTCCATAAGGATCAGCACAAGGGAAAGTCAACATCTGTAGGACAGATCATAGGTTGTGGGAAACATGGGGATGGGCTCAGCAGCTGCAGCAGGGGATGGCGCAGCACATGGGGCGGGGACAGGTGGAGATGACACACATGGGGCGGTAGCAGGTGGTGCAGCAGCACGCCTGGCCGCACACTGGGCGCAGGCAGCAGCACGTGCGGCAGCAGTTGGAGCCGCAGCAGCTGGAGCCGCCAGGGGCGGCAGCAGCTGGAGATGCAGCAGCAAGAGGGGCGGCAGCAGTTGGAGCCGCAGCAGCTGGAGCTGGAGCCGCAGGGGCTGCAGCAGGGGCGGCAGCAGCAGGGGCTGCAGCAGGAGGGGGCGGCAGCAGCTGGAGCCGCAGGGGCTGCAGCAGGGGGCTGCAGCAGGAGGGGGCTGCAGCAGGGGGCGGCAGCAGGGGCGGCAGCAGCAAGGGCTGCAGCTGGGCACGCAGCAGCAGTTGGTGGTGCAGCAGGTGGTCCTGCAGCAGGTGGGCTGGCAGCAGGTGGGCTGGCAGCAGCCCTCCTCAGGGCAAGTGGAGCCACAACAGGATCCGGTCATGGTGTCAGAGGGTGGAGGTTCTGGTGTTGCTAAGAGAGGGAGTTTAGTGAATCTGAAAGACCCTCTGCTGCCCGCCCCCTTTTATACTCTGCTCAGCTGCTCAACCCACGTGCTAAAGTATTTACTACTTCATCTTCCTAAGGAAGTATCTGTAATGAAATTAGATCGTTGTGTTTTTTTCTGGTTAAATGTTTTAAGATAAAGGAAAATGATATTTACTTTTCCTGATGTGTTAAGATGAATTCCATCTGGTCTTTCTTAGAATTTTTTTTTCCATTTCCTTGTTTTTTAGGAATTATGTGAATCCAGCCCCTGGTATTTGGTCTGTGATTTGTGTATTACTCTGTGATGTTCTCTGAAAAAACTGTGCACGTGATGCTGGACTATCTTTTGATGTCAAGAGAGAAGCAACAAAGTTTGGCTTTGTGAGTTACCAGTGAGCCATGAGGAAGTTGAATTTGATCTGAGTCATGAATGATCATAGATAATGGTCTGACCACTTCCAAGGAGACACTCAGTATTGCTTCTGATATTCAGTTTGAAACTGTTACCAGTGGCACATTGTTTTTAAGTACTAGAAGACATTTGAAATCATGTTAAGACTCTCACTAGACCAACCTGAGCATCAAAGCAAATGATAGATTTTTTTTTAAAAAAACCAATGTAATATTATCACTTGATCACTTGAATCCCGTTATTCATCCATTTGCTCGAGTGGGCGCCAGTAACATTTCCATTGGACCCTATCACGTGCCAACGTAGCCCAATGGCATCTGGCTGATTCAGGAACTGTACAACTGAGATCCAATTGCGAACATCTATGTTGTATATCTCACGGTGGTATAATAAAAAATATAATATTACATGTTTATTTTATGTAATATTATATTTTTATTATACCACCGTGAGATATACAATTACATAGATGTTCGCAATTGGGTCTCAGTTTTACAGTACTCCAGCACCCATCCCTCCAACAGTGCCCCATTCCCACCACCCAAGTACCCACATTCCCTTCTACCCACCCCCCAGTTTGCTTTTAAAGCAGGCACTTTTTCTTTTCCTCTCTCTCTCTCTCTCTCTCTCTCTCTCTCTCTCTCTGTCTTTCTCTCTGTCTCTGTATTTCTCTCTCTCTTCTCTTACACATTGTGGCTTGCCCTACAGGCATTGGGGGTTTATCATGTAAATCTCTTTGTGTATATTCAATGGTGAGTTCTAGTCTGACATTACCATTTCCCACGATTTGTAGAACACAGGTATATATTTATATCCCATTAATAAATGCAGTCATTCTATATCTGTCCTTTTCCTACTGACTATTTTCACTCAGTATGATAGTCTCTATGTCCAGCCATTTGCCGGTGAATTTCATGACTTCATTATCTCTTACAGCTGCATAGTATTCCATTTTGTAGATCTACCACAGTTTCTTTAGCCAGTCTTCTGTTCTTGGGCACTTACATTATTTCCAGATTCTTGGCTATTTCCGAATAGAGCTATGATGAATAAAGAAGTACAGATAGTGTTTCTGCTATGCGTTTTGGGTCTCCAGGGTATATTCCCAGGAGTGGTACTGCTGGGTCGAATGACAGCTCAATGTCTAGTTTTTGAAGGAATGTCCGTATTGCTTTCCAAAAGGGCTGGACCAGTCGGCACTCCCACCAACAGAGGATGAGAGTCCCTTTCTCCCCACATCCATGCCAGCACTGGTTGTTCTTGCTGTTTGGGATGTGTGCCAGTCTCTGTGGTGTGAGATGATACCTCACTGTTTTAATTTGCATCTCCCTGATGATTAATGATGAAGAGCACTTTTTCATATGCCTTTTGGCCACTCGAATTTCTTCTGTTTGGAAGTTTCTGTTCATTTTTCTCCCCATTTTTTGACAGGGTTGAAAAGCCAATGTATAATCGATTTGAAATATCACTTACATTTCTGAGAACAGTTGACTCTCAAATAACATAAGAATCTATAATTCCATACTGAACAAATCAAATAAAAGTTAAAAAAAGAAAATGAGAAATTTACCCATAACAGTAGAATTTAAACTAATTCTGTAGAAGAAAAAATGGGATCATAAGATCACATAATCTTTCATAATAAATTTGGTTCTATTAGATATCATCAAGGGTACCTAACAGCTGTTCATAAAAATTTGATGGGGAACAGGATATTTATTTATTTATTTTTTAAGATTTAGAATTCTGGGCCTTATCTTTTATATATATATATATTTATTTATTATACCACCTTGAGATAAACAATTACAAAAGTGTTCATGTTTGGGTTTCGCCATACAGTGTTTCAGCACCCATCCCTCTACCAGTGCCCATTTCCTACCACCAATGTCCCCGATTCCCTCCCCCTCCCCCAGCCTGCCTCTATGGCAGGTTCTTAATCTTTTTTCTCTCTTTCTCTTTCTCTCTCTCTCTTTCTCTCTTCCTTCTCTTACACATTGTGGATTGTAATACATATACTTTGAGGTTATCATGTGTATCTTTTTGCCTGTATTTAATGCTAAGTTCTATGTGGTAAATAGCACTTTTGGCAATTATTGGCACACTGGAACAGAATATTTAAACACCTATAACAATTTTCCCCACAGCTTCTTTATCCATTTCAAAGTGGCAAATGCTAGCTTTAATGTGTGTGGATAAAATTAACAACACTAACTTAATCTTGTAATCAAAGTTTGCACTCTAAAAAGACAATTGTCATGTGTCTGTAAATCACACACCACATTGCTGATGACTGTTCCTGTCAAAATGCATCGCCTGATAAGCCACAATGTGTAAGAGGAGAAAAAAAAATACAATTCTTGGTCCATGAAAATACAAGAATTTTGTTAACCTGATTGGTTGAGTTGATATCTTTTTTTTTCTTGTACTTGTTTTTAGGGAGTGTGGAAGGGAGATTTAAGCCACACTCTGAGGCTTGTGCACTGAGCACTTTTCCATAGTTGGAACAAGAGCACAACAGCATGTATGTGTTCTGGTGGCTTCAGTTATATTTCCTTTCAAGGACCTAAGAATTCTTGCACATTTAGTATTCATTTATTTTCCCCTTATTTTCAGGAGTTGGTATGACCATGAACAATTCAGACTGAAATATGTAGTTCCTTCCCAATGATATTACTTATGTTGCAATAAAATAAAAATAAACAATTTCCTTGGATTTGACCTCTATGGCTCAAACATCATTTATATGTAATTAAATGTTAACTGAATAATTTATATTTTATCTTACATTGGGTATTTAAATAGCAATAATAAAAAGAACTTTGATGATGGAATTGAATATAATTTGATGCTATCATTGCTCATAAGCTTCCCAAAGGGGCTAGAAACCTCTTTCCCACTGCCAGGTCGACCTCAGCTTATATCCATATCCAGTCAAACCCACTGACATAAGTAGTAGATTACAGATAGTCCTTTATATTTGCCCCCATAGATGTTTGAGTTTAAGATTTACATATTATCTTAAAAAATAATCCCCTTATGAAGAAATAAAGGAAAACCTTAAATGTTGTTTAACAACCCCTTGGCTGAGGAAAGAAAGTGAGAATAGTATCTGGTGGAAGGTTTTCATATTCTAAAAATAAAATTTATTTTTATTATAATAATGAAGGTAGCATAGTTACAATAATGTTAAATTTGTGATTTTAATGTACATTTACTATACCCTGCCACCAGCTACACTAGCAATGGTGTGCCAACACCGGTCCACTACTGTCCTGTTACTTCTAGTCCAGCTCTTCATTCCCCTGTCCCTCTTCTTCTTCAATTCCTTGGTAATCTAAGTGAAGATTTTACATGGCAAAAAGAAACTCAGACTACAATAAAAAGATACCCTATAAAGTGGAAGAAAATATTTGTTCACTACATATTAGGTAAGGTTAGAGAAAGGGCTAGTATCCAAGCAGATAAAGCATTCACAAAGCCAGCAACAAATTCTATAATTCCATCAAAACTAAGGCGAGGACATGAACAGACGCTTCCCCCAGATGGCATATGAGCAGCCAGTAGTCATATAAAAAATTACATCATCACTTATTATTATGGATATGCAAATTAAAACAACAATGAAATAAAGCCTCCCACAAGTGAGACTGAAATACATCAAAAGGATTTAAAATACGAAGTTTTGGCAGGTGGTAGAAAGGAACCCTCATTCACTGTTGGAAGGAACATGGCATTGGTTCAGCTTCTATGGAAAATAGTATAAGGATATCTTTCAAAAGTAACAATAGGAGGTTGGAGAGATCATACAACAGACAAGGCTTGCATGTATATGAACTGGGTTTTATCCCCAAGACCCCATATGGTTTCTCAGACCAGAGTCAGGAATAAGTCCTGAGCATCTCTGTTGTGGTCTGAAAACTAATGATAATAATAAATCAATAAATAAAAAGTAAGATTAGAGTTTCCATGTGATCCAATGGTTCTGAGCTTTGGTATCCGCCCCCTAGACACAAAAACATTAATGTGGACAAATACATGCCCACTATGCTCATTGCGGTGCTTAGTACAGCGGTCAGGAAAGAAGAAAAACACCTAAGTGTCCAATTACAGATGAGTGGATAAAGAAGATGTGGTATAAACAAAATAGAGCACTCTGGCATTGTGAGAGAAGATGAAATCTTGCAGTTTTCTGCAACTTGCTTGGAACTGCAGCTCATAATTATATTTAAGGTTTTACTTTAGACATTTGACTATCATTCGTCTATGTATATATCACACTTTAAAAGTTATAGATAGAGCCTGAGAGATAACAGAGGGATAAGGAACTTGATTTATATGCAACTGACCTCAGTTCCTTCTACAGAACTGCATCTGAGACCCTGAGCACTGCTAAGAGTAGTTCCTGAGAGCACATTCAATCGCAAGCCCTGAGCACTGCCAGTTTGGTCCCAAAACATCAACAAAAGCTGGAGATAAAATAAAAAATCTTCTCTCCACATCTCTACCTCTAGGTCACCTCTGTCGGGGAGCTCTGTCCTGCAACAACCTCTTTGTTTTTTTGTTTTGTTTTTTGTTTTTTTTTTTTTTTTTGCTTTTTGGGTCACAGCCGGCAATTCTCAGGAGTTTCTCCTGGCTCTGCACTCAGGAATTACTCCTGGTGGTGCTTGGGGATCATATGGGATGCCGGGGATCGAACTGTGCAAGGAAAACGCCCTACCCACTGGGCTATCGCTCCGGCCCAAGGTGACCTCTTCGAAAAGAGGCAGTTTTTAGTTTTTATGTAAATCCCCTTAGAGATGTTTAACATAAAGGAAAGAATAGGAATATGTATTCCTTGTTGCACTTGTTACTCTTCTTGTCTTAGATATTGGTTATAGGCACAGCAACAGAGGAACAATTTGTTTAATTACAAGCATCTACTATTAACCTCAAAGAACTATCTTTGTTTCCACTGGCCAGACAGGTCTGCTCAAACGAGTTCCTGGGAATTAAAATTCTGGTGCCAGTTATTTCCTTTCTGAGTATGGCTCTTATGGCTCTTCTGAAAGCTCATATTATTTAGTACTTACCATCTAGTAGAGCTTGAAAAAAGCTCCAAAGGTACATATTTTATAGGGTCTAATAAAACAGTGAAAGGAAGATTTTGTGGATGTATCATGCACTTAAAATGCATCCCAACTACCATTCAGCTAAAGCTGATGGGAACATACAATTGTCAGCCCAGTCATACTTCCCATGTGTAATGTCATTACTATCATAGCTTCCTCTATCGCAGTATTGCCAGAACCAATATTGGATCATTTTGAGCACCTTGACTCTTCATGGTAGCTAAAACTATACATTGAGTGTCTGTAGTTAGTCATAGAAGAAGTTTTGCCTGCCACTGACTTCACCCAAATCCCAGTGAATATTCGTTCTTTCCGACTTGGAACACTGGGTCCTGAGCGACTTCTTCACCAAACTCTACCTGCACTTTGAAAAATTATCTATTTATTACCCAGATGCAGAGTGACATTCTATTTTTTATGCCAGTTCTTGTAAAAGAGAAAATTATAAGTCTCATATACTAAAGAATATTGTGCAAATCTATATTCTTTGATTTAGTTCCAGCTAATAAAGCATATTGCTAAAACTCATGAGTGAATCCTATAATTAGTAGTTACAAGAGAAGGGAGGATAAAAGTATTAATTTTATTAAATGAAAATATATGACTATATTCTGTAAAACATTTTAAAGAAGGTTGAAAAGAGTGATGTTTAAAATGTGTGTGTTCTGAAAAAGATTTTTTCATTTAGAGATAAAAGGAGGAGGAAGGAAGTAGAAATGGGAGAGAAGGAAGGAAAGAAAATAGGGAAGGAGGAAAGAAAAAAGTACTTGAAATACAATGCCCAAAATTTGTGCAATTTTATGACCACATATACTTAAAATAGAACTAAATCAATTCTAAATAGATGGTTTCATGGCTCTGAACTCACTGTAAGTTTTTAAGGAACATTCAAGCCATATATCTATCTATTATTTTGAGAAATGGAGAATAGTAAAATAATTATAAAAATTTCCTTTTGCTATTCTGTAACAGAAAATCTGTGCTAAGACAGTATTTCAACCCAAGATAGTTAAAGAGCTAGTAGAGTCTCAATTTCAGCATCAGCTAAGTGCTTTTGCATATGTGGTCTTAAGTTTGAAGTAAAATCGTTCTTGGGTGAAATAATAAAGACAAACACACACCAAATCATTACAAACCAGGAGATCATTATCAGGGAAATCGGTATTTATTAAGACATACGGAGATGATGTCATCACAAGTGATCATCACAGAGTCTACTTGGATGAAGATCTTACAGGTCTAAAGAAGGTACATTTGATTTGGGGTAAATATTTTGACAAATGTGCTTTCATCTGTCATTTCCACAGAAATGAAAGCTAATTTTATATGTCAAGTCAGAAGAACAGTTGGCAGCATCTATTAATTTGCAATGACATCACAGCATGGCAGAAGTTACAGGGAGAGATTCAGCAGCTGCAGCAGGGAATGGCGCAGCACATGGGGCGGGACAGGTGGAGATGACACAGGTGGGGCGGTAGCAGGTGGTGCAGCAGCACACCTGGCCGCACACTGGGCGCAGGCAGCAGCACGTGCGGCAGCAGTTGGAGCCGCAGCAGCTGGAGCCGCAGGGGCGGCAGCAGCTGGAGATGCAGCAGCAAGAGGGGCGGCAGCAGCTGGAGCCGCAGCAGCTGGAGCTGGAGCCGCAGGGGCTGCAGCAGGGGCTGCAGCAGGGGCGGCAGCAGCAGGGGCTGCAGCAGGAGGGGCGGCAGCAGCTGGAGCCGCAGCAGCTGGAGCTGGAGCCGCAGGGGCTGCAGCAGGGCGGCAGCAGCAAGGGGCTGCAGCTGGGCACGCAGCAGCAGTTGGTGGTGCAGCAGGTGGTCCTGCAGCAGGTGGGCTGGCAGCAGCCCTCAGAGCAGGTGGAGCCACAACAGGAGCCGGTCATGGTGAGAGTTTCTGGTGGGTGGGTTTCCAGGTGAGTGAGGTTCTGGAGTTTGCAAGACCCCTCTTGCCACAGGTTCTTATATACCCGGCATATTGACATGGTTTTCCCTTGTTATTGTTTACCAAATATTGAAATAATTACCAGATCACACAGAAATATCTGTCAGTGTAATGGCTAAAACTTGTTGGAAACAGATTTATCTTTTCCACATGTGATTATATCTATCCAATCTGCTTTTCCTTCTGATTCACACCCTCTGGTATCTGCTCCATCACACTCTTCACATCTTCTGTTCCAGAGGCTTGTTGTCGTGTGCATTTAGCTTCAGGAATGACATTGGCTATGATTCTTCTTTCATCAGGGTGTGTGTTTATTCCAGTGACCAAAGAGCAGGGAGGAGAGAGGATCCCATCTGCATAATTTTGTTGCATGGGGGCCTGAAGGAGAACACAATTGTGTGAGTCAGTTTCTTTTTAATATTTTATTATACCACCCTGGGATATACAATTACGAAGATGTTCATATTTGGGTTTTGGTCATACAGTGTTCCAGCATCTGTGTGTGGGTCAGTTTTGAGTAATGAGGAAAGGAACAGTTTGTGAACTTGTTGGGTTCTA
Organism: Cryptotis parvus; assembly: GCA_021461705.1. NCBI lineage: Eukaryota > Metazoa > Chordata > Mammalia > Eulipotyphla > Soricidae > Cryptotis > Cryptotis parvus. The sequence goes on along the minus strand of JAJIBD010003490.1, from coordinate 132,549 downwards.
AGCCACAGGAATGTGTTTCCTTGGATGTTCTAAATTGGTAGGAAGTTAATCTGCAGAGTTCTTGTTACCGCCGTGGCCATCTGTTTGGGAAGTGGTCACTTTTAATGTCTTAAACGTTTGCTTGTACATCTACTAGGTTCTTCAGGACATAACCTCATTTGGATTTCATTTCTCATTCTTTATTGAAACTATTTCCTCAAAGATGTAAAAAGGAGTTGAAGAATTAAGGTGTACTTCAGAATGTAACTTCTAGAAAAATGTAACGCAAGTTTTCTTTAAGTTTGGAATGTGATGGAGTGTTGGTGAATTCAAACCCATTTAACTACTATTTCTGCTTTTTAGTCAGTTGGCTCCTGCAGCAGCTGCTCTGGAAGGGCGTTTAAAGTTGTTGGGATTCTATCCAGTTCTCGATTGCAGTGTGGGTCTTGAAAGTATGCACTTCTTTCTTTTGTAAATTGAAAGACCATGATTTTTAATACTGTTAATGACAGGGTTTTGTTCATACAATGTTTATGCCACACTCCCTCTGTCCTCGACAGGGCCCCCTCCCAGAGCCCTCCCCTGCTGCCCTTGGGCGGCATAGTTCTGAAACCCACTTCTCAGGTTCTGTTGTCTTTGACTGTTTGTTATTCTCATACCATGTTTCTTTATTTCCCACATTTGAAAGAGCTCATTTTACGTCTAACCCTCTCCTTCTGAGTGATGTCACTCAGCTTGATACTCTCTGGTTTCATCCACACAGTGGTAAATTGAAATATTCTATTTTATAGTCCAGTAGTATTCCATGGTGTACTTTATTCTCTGTTTCTTTATCCAGTCATCTGTTCTTAGACATTCAGCTTGTTTCCGAATCTTAAATATTGTAAAGAGTGTTACAATGAACATAATAGTTCAAATATCTTTTTGAAATTGTGTTTTGGGACCTTTAGGATAGATGGAATTTCTAATAAATGGAATTTCTGGGTCATATAGAAATTCAATTCTCAGTGTTTTGAGAAGTATATATATTGTTTTTCCAAAGAAGTTGATTTAGTTGACAGTTGTACCAACAGTAATTAAGGGTTCCTTTATCCCCCTTACCTGGTTGTTTTTATTCTTTCTTATGTAAACCAGCAACTTTTGTGTGATGATATTTCATTGTTGTTTTAATTTGCATTTCCGATGGAAAAATTAAAGCATTGTGAGTGAATGTTTATTGGCCCCCATAAAAAACATCTGCACGTTTTTAAAGAAGTGTTTGTTCATCAATTCTTCCAATTTTTAATGGAGTTGTTAATTTTTTATTGTTTTACAAGGACTGGACTTTTATATATTTTGGAGATTAGCCCTTTGTCAGATAAGTATGTACACTCAAATAAAGCACACATTAAAGAGAATATTCTTTACTGTGTATACTCTTCTATAGTAGTCTCAGGCTACAAAATCAACACTCACAAATCCACGGCATTTCTATTAACAAACAGTGATGCAGAAGAGACAGAATTTTTTAAATTAATATTTTATTATACCACCGTGAGATATATATAATTACAAAGTTGCCCATGTTTGGAAGTTTCGGTCACACAGTGTTCCAGCACCCATCCCTCCATCAGTGCCCATTTCCTACCACCAATGTCCCCGATTCCCTTCCCCCCTCATAGCCTGCCTCTATGGCAGGCTCATTATCTCTTTTCTCTCTTACTCTCTCTCTCTCTCTCTCCCCTTCTCTTACATATTGTGGATTGTAAATATATACTTAGAGGTTATCATGTGTAACTTTTTGCCTGTATTTAGTGCTAAGTTCTATGTGGTAATAGCACTTTCGACAATTACTGGCACACTGTTCCATTCTCTGAGACAGAATTTTTTAAAGATCCCACTCACAATTGCACCTAAACATGTCAATAAAACTAATAATTGTTATTAAAAAATAAAATATGACAAAAGGAAATGGAAACACAACCTTTATTCAAGGATTGGAAGAATTAATATTGTCAAAATCATAATTCTATCCAAAGTCCAATACAGATTCAGTGTAGTCCTACAAAAAATATAGGCATTTTTAGAAGACATAGACCAAATGCTGGTGAAATTTATGTGGAGTGTTGAAATCCGCCTGATAGAGAAAGTAGGAAAAAAAGAAAATGGGAGACTTTTCTTTCCCCAAATTAAAATTATAGCATACAGTGGTAATAATCAAGAAAATGTGGTATTGGAATAAAGATGGACTATCATAAAATTGATAGCCCAGACACACACTCTGGTACATGGACAGCTAATTTCAACAGAGGAAGAACTTCTGCATTTCTTTTCTTTCCATTTCTTTCTTTTGCTTTTTCTCCTTTTCTTTTTTCCTCTTATTTTTCCATTTCTTTTCTTTTAGTCTTTTTGTTGGTGTTATGTGGTCTGTACTCAGGGTTTATTCCCTGGCTCTGTGCTAGGATCACTCCTGGTGGTGCTTGGGAAAGCATATGTGGCACCTGGAATTAAATAAGAATCAGCTAATTGCAAGGCAAGCACCTTGCACACTGTGCTATTTCTCTAGCCCCAAGTCTGCATTTTTTCTTTTTTGCTTTTTTGGGTCACACCCGGCAATGCTCAGGGGTTTCTCCTGGCTCTGCACTCAGGAATTACTCCTGGCGGTGTTCGGGGCACCATATGGGATGCTGGGGATAGAACCCGGCCAGCATGGGCCGGCTGTGTGCAAAGCAAATGCCCTACCCGCTGGGCTATCGCTCTGGCCCCAAGTCTGCATTTCTAACAAGGCACCAGATTATGTTGATGCTGAAGGTGTGTGGTGTACACAGGATTACTTGCTGCCTAATCCTGCTCATCTAGTCTTTGAAGGAAGAGCTCTCTCCTTTGTTTTTAAACACAGGTTTTTTTGGTGAATAATTTAAGGGTTACTTGTTGTCAAAATTGGGGTCAAAATGTGAAGTTGAGGGGCTAGTTGTTGTCAAAATTGGGGTCAAAATGTGAAGTTGAGGGGCTAGAGTGAAAGTATTGTGGGTAGGTCTTGTGATAATATTGTGGGTAGTATTGTGGGTAGGCCGACTCGGTTCAATCCCTAGCATCCATATGATTCCCCAGCAATGCCAGGGTAGTTCATGAGTGAAGAGCCAAGAGGAAGCCCTGAGCAGCGCTGGGTGTAAAGCAAACAGCCCCTGAAAAAAAATGTGATGTAGAATCTATTCTCAAGGAATTAACATTCACTGAAGACTACACAAACCACTACCACAATTGTAATACAATGTGGAGAATCAGCATAAAAGAAGCCAGCAGTAAAATTTAATGAAGATAATTGTATTAATACACATGATAGGGACATAATTTCTATTCACATTTTATTAATTTTATAAGAATGTAGAATACATATTTTCTACATTCTAGGTAAAAATTGAATACCTCAAAATGCACAAATAATCAGTGAGCTATTTGATGAGTTCTGTTAAATGGGCATAGCTCTCTACTTGTCATTCAAGATACAAAACATTTCTGTTATCCCAGAAAGTTCAGATACAACACTCAAGAAAATTCCCCATAATCACATATGGAACCAGTATTTTAGCATTTCTAAGCTAGGATTCATTTTTAAATCAGGATTAAAGCAAAAAAATTCAGTATTATTTTCTATCTGGCATATACAGATAGAAAATTATTATTTTTTAGCTGGACATACACATGTGAGGTCTGTAACACTTATGCCTCTTCCGTTAGAGGATAGAGCTGTGCTTCTGAACACCAGGATTGATTTTATTGACTGCCAATTAATTTCATGCAATGTGGCCAATATCTCCATTTTCTCCTGACTTGGAGGGTACTCAGGACTCAGGTATTACAATCCCTATAAAACTGAGACAAGTTGCTTTGCCTTTGGATGAGATGCCCTTCATGATACCCTCCGTGTCTTATAGGATCACTTAAAGATCAATCTTCTTGGAATAGTTTTTATCTCAATAACTTACTAGCTTCAACTATTATTACTTCTTGTTCATGGTTTTATGTGATTCCATGATTCGTTGACAACTTGCTACTAGCAGACAGCATAAATAGCACCAAGTGATTAAGTAACAAAAGATGATATCTTTCAATTCCAACTCTTTGACTTTGATGAGTCACTGCTCTGTGGTGAAGCTCTTTGAGGAACAAAGGGAATGAAGCCTCCAATGAGCAACGGCAAGCAACTGAGAATCTCACCACAGTCATCTGCCAAGAACTTGGACCTGACCATAAAGCACAGAAGTACACCTGGAAGTGGGTTCTTTGTAGGAGGAGACTCAGAAGAGACCCCAGGGCACCTAGAACCTTGACCATAATCTCACAAATCACAGTGAGTTTGGAAATCAAATTGATCTGTGCCTGAATTCATAACCCACAGAAATACGGGATGATAAAATCATATCATTTTAAGTTGCTCAGTTTGAGGTAATGCCACATAACAAAAGACAATTAGTATATCTTTAGTTTCATGCAAGACAGATGAGAAGGGAAAGAACAAGAGGTGCAAAGAGGTAAGATATGTTATATCTAGTTATAGGACAGAGAATAAAATCAATGACTATTTCCACTGAAAACTCAGGGGCAATCTGCTATGGAGATAAAGAATGAACATGACTGAGAAATCTGGAGAAGCTTATTTTCTGAGCTTGTTTTAGAGAATATTGACACTGTTAATGAATATTGAATTGTCATTGTTAGTAGCAAAAAAGAAAGATGGTAAACCTCAATACTAGTGGCTGGGGACAGTACTTAACCCTAAGAAATGTGTGACTATAATGTGTTGGGCACGAATATTGGAATAGCAATGGGGGCAGAGTTAATAATGCCCATTAATCTATTAATATGGGTAAGATAGCATGGAATCCTCAAGGATTCTTTCTTCTGTCCAAGGGTCAGGGCAAATGGTGTCGGCCCTGGACAGAGGCCGGGGCCCTAGTGGACTGTGAGTACTACCAGGGACCCTGCTAGGCCCAGGCATCTGTTGCCATTGTCACCCCCCTGGCCCCCAAGTACTGTTAGAGCCTGGGAATCCACAGGGGGTCCCTTGAGCCTGGGGCCTTGGGACCTCCCCTGAGGGAGGAGCCACAATACCCCCTCCTCTAATTTTATTGAAAGCTCTACCACACCTTCATGAAAATAGAATACTGATATATTTGAATGCTTTGGGCACTGATTTGACACTGATTATAGGCATCAAAACACAACCTGTTCTCCACTGGAAACCCTATTAAACCACACATAAGGATTAGAGGGTGGTTATTCCATCACTTTCATTGCCAGTAATTCATTTGGAGAATGTCCATCTTCCACTCCCATAAACATAGGCTTTGTGAATCAAAGATCATACATCAAAGAAAAGTAATTTCCCAAGGAACCTAATACAGTCTGAAATAAACCTACAACTGTCACCCTATGATTGTTGGCTCTAATGCCAGGGGACTAGTAGCCAAGGAAGAAGCTATGGCCAAGGAATAATATATTTAACATTATCACTGGAATGAGGGCACAAGAGAACACGGGAGACTTGCATTCAGATCTTGCATAGATCCTTCCAGGAAGTTGATCATCTGGAAAGCAGAAACTTTGACCAAACAGATGGAGGGAGCTTCAGAGAATGAGGAGGACGTCACTTAAGCCATGTTTATTCAGGCACACTATAAATAAGCATACTAATATTGTATAAGAATGTTTTTGAATGAAATAATACTGAGATTTGGATAGGTGCAGAAACAATAAAAGGTATTCAGAATAATGTATTAGTCTGAATGCCATACTTAAAACTCTCCAGGTCACGGAGAGAGATGGAGGTCCAGTAGAATGATCACTGAGCTGTGTCAGAGAATGCTGGGTTCCCGACCAAATCAGGAAACAGGGTACAGGGATCCCCTTCTGCTCCAGGGGATCGGAGGCCAGAGGACAGAGGCAATAACTCATGGATCCAGCCAAGTTTCAAAAAGGCATTACTCACACTTGTTCTGGTATACAATTCAGTAATAGGAGACCCCCAGACTTTAGGTTTCTAGCTGGACCCTGGCCACGTGTAGGTTTAGAATCCTAGGCCAAGATGGCCATTACCATGTGCTAAGACCTAACAGGAAAGAAAACCAAGAGAGCAGAGGCAGAGGGCAAAGAGGAAGAGAGAGGAGAGGAAGAGCAGACTATTGCTTTCTATATCTTTTCAGCCCTTAACCACCCACATCAAAGGATAGCAGTTAGGGTCAATCCCCAGGTACCTCTCCAAGGACCTCACCTAGTCCCATTGAAATGTTAATACTGCCCCAGTTAAGGTCTGAACTTGCAGTTTCCCTGCAGGCCCTATGCAGAGTGGGGAAGTGCATATATCTGTACCATGGATATTCTACAGCCACGTATATATTTCTCCAAGCCTTCACAAGATCCTTGTCTTTACTTCACAGTTGTTTTGGATTTTAGCTTTTAGACTTATTAGAGAGCCACGCTTGTTTGCTTGGAGGCAAATAGCATTTCTCTCTTATCTAATTATAACTATAGTATACTTAGAGATCCAATGTAGCCAGGTAAAAATACTAGTAAGATCTGTCTAGCCCCACGATAATTGTAGTAGCATGAGAGAAAATATTTATACCAGCTAACATAGAATATCACGCCTCACTCAAGTGAAAGAAGGAATCCGAGTTCCGACCTCCGTCGCTGTTCCAGAGTCAGGGAATCTGTCTCATTTGCCGAGGCATCGAAAATCAGATGGGCTAGACATGTAATGCAATTTGAAGATGACCGATTTAGAGCTCTTACTGACTGAATACCACGGGATGTCAAAAGATCACCTAGAAGATGGTCAGACTTCTTCGTCAAGACCCTGAACGAATGTTTTGAGGCTCTTCGTATTCCTGAAGCAACCAGATACCATTGGGCTACACTGGCATGTGATAGGGTCAAATGGAAATGTTACTAGTGCCCGCTCCGAGCAAATCAATGAATAACGGGATGTCAAGTGATCAAGTGAACATAGAAATCATGGTAAGATATTCTGCCATATAGTGACAGATCCAAACTATTTTCTTGCCCCTATCTACAAAGTGGCCTGCAGGAGGTAACTCCAGGAGAGATGCAGAGGCTCTGGGCAGCTGCCTACTGCAACAGAGCTGATTGCAGATCACTGTAGACAGTTGGGGGTCAATCTCATCAGGATCTCTGAGACTGCCCCAAATGCCCCCACTCTGAGGGAGGGTTGGGCATTTATCTGCAAACTCCCCCTCTGACTGAGCACTGTCCTGGCTTGAATTCCCCTAGTTTGACTTGCCCAGAGTTTGCTTGCTCATCAGAACATCTTTTTTTATGAAGTGCTTTAGCTATAGGAAACCACCGTCCTTTACTGGGGAAGTTATTTCTGTATATTTCTGCATATTTCTATATGCTTCTACCGAACTCTATATGAGAAGTTAATAAGGGCTGAGTGCATGCGTTGCTTGTGGGGTATCTGAGTTTTATCCTAAGAAACAATACCCCTGAGCACCACTGGGAGAGACCCAAAAATACAGGAGCAGAAATAATTCTCTGAACACAATAGTGAGGCCCAAATCTCCTCCCCCACCCACCACCACCACCAATAGAATGAGGAGGAGGACTGCATTTTCTGTCCAGGGAAATCCTAAAATCAGGTGCTGTATCTACTCTTTGGCAAGTGGAATCACAAACAATTAATAAAAATGAAACACATCACCATATATTTGTAGCCTAGAAAATTAAATTTTATTGAATAGTAAAATCACCACATGAAAACATGTGGCAGGAAACATAGAAGTTTGGATCTTAGGATGTTGATTAACTCAAGAAAATTAAAACTTGGAATTAATTTGGGAGAGAGACAGCCATATTGATGGATTCAGTGTTAAAAAAAAACACAATTGAAGATCAGCGGGACTTGGGGTTTTCCAGAGGCATCTTGAAGGGGCTCAGAGTTGGACTACACAGGAAGTGGGTTGGCAGAGACAGATGGGCACAGGTCAGGGCACTCAGCAGCAAGAGGCGCTGGAGCAGGTCGGGCGGCAGCAGGTGGTCTGGCAGCAGATGGGTCTGCAGCAGCTGGAGCCCCCGCAGGGAGGAGCCACAGCAGGAGGGCGGCAGCAGCTGGACACGCAGCTGGTTGGGCGGCAGCAGGTGGTCTGGCAGCAGATTGGGCGGCAGCAGCTAGAGATGCAGCAGGTGGGTCTGCAGCAGCCGGAGCCCCCCACAGGAGGAGCCACAGCAAGCCGGGCGGCAGCAGCTGGAGCCGCAGCAGCTGGAGCTAGAGCAGCAGGGCCGGCAGCAGCTGGTCACGCAGCAGCTGGGGCGGCAGCAGGTGGTCTGGCAGCAGATAGGGCGGCAGCAGCTGGAGCTAGAGCAGCAGGGCCGGCAGCAGCTGGAGATGCAGCAGGTGGGTCTGCAGCAGCTGGAGCCCCCGCAGGAGGAGCCACAGCAAGCCGGGCGGCAGCAGCTGGAGCCGCAGCAGCTGGAGCTAGAGCAGCAGGGCCGGCAGTAGCTGGTCATGCAGCAGCTGGGCCGGCAGCAGCTGGTCACGCAGCAGCTGGGGCGGCAGCAGGTGGACACACAACAGCTGGGCCGGCAGCTCACAGACTGGCAGCACTGGGGCCTGCAGCAGCAGCTGGGGCGGCAGCAGCTCTCCCGCAGGAGCCACAGCTCTGCTCAGAGCAGACGGAGCCACAATACGAGCTGACCATGGTGTCAGAAGAGGAGGTTCTGGGTGGGTTTGCAGGAAGGTGGGCTGAGAAGTTTGGAGCCTCTTCTCCCCTCCTCCCCTTTTATACCCTGCTAAGGGGCTTGCTGTCATCAGAACACCTCTGTTTCCTTGTCACTGTTTGCCCTAATGGACAGGCTATTAGCAAATTAAGCAGTTTGTTTTCCTGGTTAAGCATTTCGAGATTGGATGGGAAAGACTGTTTCCTATTTCTTCAGTCCTCGTAAATCACATTCCTGTTATTTTTTTGCTCTTATTTTAAGAAATGCTGTCACCTGATGTCCTGTGTTAGGAGGTACAGACATTGGTATCATCTAGGTGAGACATAGTTTCCGCTTCCAGGTAATGCAGATGCTTTTAGGTATCTATTCTAGAGAGCTGCAATCAGTGATTCATTATTCCCAATGGGCAGAGGTTTAAGCATAAACCAGGATCGCTGGTATGAGAAAAATAAGCCTATGAGGGCATAACCCTTCACCCACCCATGGGTCACCACCCATGACCCTTTTCCAGTAGTCTCGAATAGTAAATGAAGAATGGTTCGAAGGAGAAAAAATAATTTGTAAAATATTGCATTTAACTTTATTTTTTGTATATTTTAATAGAAACATAATTAAAGTGTTACAGTTTGATAACGTAGGGCATATCACACATCTTTGATACCATCATAATAATTAGGTAATAGAATCACCTCCAAATTATTTGTGTCCTCTGGTCTTTTGTGACCAAAAAAAAGTAACATATCCAATTTCATAACACAATTTTTTTTTGCTTTGGCCCACACTCAACTCTGTTCAGAGTTTACTGCTGGCTCTGTGCTCAGGGATATTCTCTGGAGGGTCTCAGGGAATCATATTCAGTGCTGGGAGTCAAACCCGGGTCAGCTGCTCATAAGGCAAGAACCCACTGTACTATAATAAATTTTTAAAATACCACAGTCTACAATTATCTATCTATCTATCTATCTATCTATCTATCTATCTATCTATCTATCTATCTATCTATCTATCTATCTATCTATCTATCTATCTATCTATCTATCTATCTATCTATCTATCTATCTGTCTATCTGTCTGTCTGTCTGTCTGTCTGTCTGTTTATCTATCTATCTATCTATCTATCTATCTATCTATCTATCTATCTATCTATCTATCTATCTATCTATCTATCTATCTATCTATCTATCTATCTATCTATCTATCTATCTATCTATCTGTCTGTGTGTCTGTTTATCTATCTATCTATCTATCTATCTATCTATCTATCTATCTATCTATCTATCTATCTATCTATCTATTTTGTGCAAAAGATGCTTGAAATTCACTCATTGTATAGACTACATTTTAAATTCAAATTTATTTGAATTTTATATCTAAAATTTTATTTAAATAATGATTGAAATTTACTCATGGTATATACTACATTTTATATTCATTCAGCAAATAAATTGATATTTCCTTCTACTTTGAAAAGTCATGACTAAATCTTTTATTCATGAATGTGGCTGTTTAGATAACTCCAGTATCAAACTATATCATGTTTTTTTGCTGCTCCAGTGACTAACACATGCTCAGCATAATGCTTCAATGTTCATTCTTATTTTTGCACATAGTAGAATTTTCTACTATTTAAAGATTGACAACATTTAATTGTGTGTGTGTGTGTGTATACACATCATCATCCATTTGTCTGTCCATGTGTATTTCATCTAAGGCCATACCACCCTGAATGCGCCCGATCTCATCTGTTCATTTCTATTTGAACTGTTTCCACATTATTTTCACTGTTATGAATAAGTCTTCAAAAATAATTTAAGTACAGAGATCTCTTAGGGGATCATCGTTTTAATCTTCAGCATATATGATTGTTGGATAGTTAAAATTTTTAAGACTTCATGCTTTTCCCACTATTTCCCACACTCCCATCACAGAGCTCAGGGCTTTCTTATTTTCCTTCATAATTGCTAATTATCTTTTCATCTCCTTGTAACTTTGGGGGTGATATCTCATATTTCTCCAGAGACAGTCCTTTGGAATTTTAGTGGAAAGTAACTGAAATCTACAGAGATACTAATACTACATAGAGATATGTAAATACTATAAATACTAAACTCTACAGAGAACCAGGATATCTCTAATCAAGGCGATCCTGAGATTTAGATCTACCTTTCCCTTCTTTGCAAGGATGATTTTCCTTTTCACTCTGATTTCCTGAACTCATAGCTAGCTACTGTGTTTGAGGTTGACCTTCAATTGAGTTGGAACATCTGAGTCTTTGCCTCTTACTTAATTCTTATTCTAGCATCTTGCTATCTCTGTTGAATTTTGGGACTCTGAAGATCCCTGTGTTCTGTACTTGGCTTTCAAGTTGAATATCAATTTTAATATTTAGGTCTTTATTTTCAAGGAAGAAAAAATGGATATTGGGATCAAAGTTAATCATTTATATATTTTTTAACTGAAATAGTATTAGTAAAAGCTTAATTGGGTAAAATGCCTAATAAGTGACTAGCTTATTTATGTTTCAAAAAATGCATGGTACCATCACTTTTGCCTTTGGTTATTTATATGCTTAGTTCCTTTAAAGAAATTTAAAGGAGAACACTTTGTACATATTTTGCATTTTCCCGGCTTGGTTTTAGAGGCCACACACAGCAATGCTTGGGGTGTATTCCTGACTGTGCTTATAAATTACCCTTGGTAGTGTCCATATGTGGTAGCTGGTATCAAACCTGGGTCAGCCACATCAAGGCAAGCATCTACCTACTGTACTATCTCTCTGGCTCTCCCATTTGCTATTGATTCTCCCCCAAGGTTTCAATGTAAATTTTATAATTTTATTTGAACAGGTGTCTATATTGATTTTTCTAAGATGAGGGACTAGACAAATTAACCTAGTTGAAGGAATTTTCATTAAACATATTTATCAGAATGTGAGGCCATGAAAATTTTAAAGACTGATATGAATGACATAGTTATGGTTCCAAATGATTTGTAAATCCTTTCACTGAGACTAATTACAAGATGAAATGTCAAAATCTTTCTGTGAATAAGCAGTTATTAATGTGTGATGGCACATGATTTTAAGGCAGAGGAAATACAGACAAAGTTCTTATAAACCTTATATATCAATCTTCTATATCTGATTGAACTACTTACACACCCCAAGATTTTGCGTTCACTTCCAGTACCTCTTCTTGACTATCACATCACAAAATGAATCAGTTATAGGTATTATCAGGTTCCACAGAGATTAGAAACTGTCAGTTCATAAATATCCTCTGTACTAGAGCCTAATCAATAAATGCTGGACTTAGAGATGACTACAAGAGTATGCGACCTGCACGGCAGAGCCTGGCAAGCTACCCGTGTTGTATTTGATATGCCAAATACCAGTAACAATTATCGACCTCATTCCGGAATGGATTGAGGCTCTTTATGTTCCTGGAGCAAGCAGATGCCCTTGGGCTCTACTAGCATGAGACAGGACATATGGAGATGTTACTGGGGCCCGCTCGAGCAAATCGATGATGAACGGGAAGACAGTGATACAGTGATACTAGAGCCTAAAGAATTCTGCATGAAAAGTTCCTAAGCATCTAACCCACTAGTTACATCAAAACAAGTGCACAGTTTGCCAATCATTTACACTCATTAAATAATGGATTGAACTCTGATGCAAGCATTGATTTATAAGTGAAACTGTGAGATACACAAGGTAGAGAAAACCTTTCCAACCTCTCTGAGAATTAAGCATCTTAAAAAGCTTTTAATTCAAGGCTTCCTAAAAGAGTATGGAGAATTCGTGGCACAATGAAAGTGAGTTGCTGTTATGCTGCCATCATGAACACTGAAGAAATTGGCCATTTAGCATAAGGAAAGTAAAACTGGAACAAGTTTTCTCTTTCGTTGTCAGGACTCCATCCAGGGGTTCTGAAGATAGGACATAGACAGCACTTAAGATTCACATTTGACACAAGTGTCCATATCGTGTGAAGCTGAAGGCTCAAGGTGACCTACTACTTTTTGGTTGTTCGTTTGAGCTTTGAAGAAATGCCTAAATTAAGATTGTGTATTGTATCCTCTGAGAGACCCAGGTTGCCAGTCATTTGGGGTTACAAAGGTGATTTGGAATCTCCTATCAGGGATCTTTGTTTTCACAAAACCAGGCACACTCTTCTCTCTCTTTCTCTCACACTCACATACACACACACACAACAATGTGACAAAGAGGTGCCTACACCCACAAAAAAAATCAGTTACTATTAGCCGGAGGATGGAGGGAGTTGTTATGTCCATACCTGGTGATGCTTCTGGCTTATTCCTGACTCATTGCTCACTCCTGGCAATGCCAGAACACCATATAATGTGCTAGGGATAAAATACGGAAATTTAGGAGTGTCTAATGTCTGAAATCTAAGTTTGTTTTATTTTATTGTTTGGTTTTGGGGTCCACCCCAGAATCCTCAGGTCTTCCTCCTGACTTTGCACTCAGGGATCACTCCTGGCAGGGCAAACACCTTTGTAGTGTTGGAGATTGAAACTCTTATGTAGTGTTGGGGATTGAACCATGTGCAAGGCAAGTGCCTTAACTCCTGTACTGACTCTCTGACTCCTGAACCTGTTTTAAGGAATATTGACACAGGACTTCCCTCCTTAGGAGCAGAGAGAGATGATGATATCTTTCACTATCAGTGACTAGGCGGCAACCTTTAGCCTTAAGATGCATGTGAAAATAATGTGACAGACGTCAAGTTTGGTATGACAATGAGAGGCAGAGTTACTTGTGCTGGCTATCGATATGGGTAAGAGAGCACAGAGTTCCTCAAAGTAGCAATCAAAGGTACAGCTCATAATATAAGTTGTGAGATTTAAAATATCTAAAGAAGAAGTAAAACTTTGAATTCTGCAGTCAGAATTCTCTCTGGAAATGCACCATCTTTCACCCAATTCTAGACCTGAATTAGATTGGAAATGAATAAAAAAAAACCCTGTGATTTGGAAAGGGCACCCTCAGGAGCAGAATTATTTGAAAATTAAAGCAAATTATTTGCTTGGGAAATAGGGCCGACCGCCAGATGTGCTCAGGTCTTACTCCTGACTTAGCCCTCATGGATCAATCCTGGCAGGGCTCAGAGGATCATATGCAGTGTTGGGGTTGAACCATGTGCTTTGCAAAAAATTAGAGCAAACTATTTACTTGAGACTTTCTAAGTCACCTGAGCGAATGGAGGTCTATAGAGAATGATTAATGAGTAGATTAAAGATCACTGTAGACCAAACTGGAGCAATACAAGTAAGCAACTGACTGGGATTCCATGCTCAGCATCCCAAACAGTCTCCTAGCACCCCAGTAGTAATTCCTAAGTGCAGAGCTAGAAATAATCCCTGAGCATCTCTGGTGTTCCCTCCTCCCCACTTCCACCCAAAAAATCACTGTAGGCAGCTAAAGGTCAATCCCATAAGTATCGCATTGTCTGGTACCACGTTTGCTCACTCCAGGGAAAAGAACTGGATATTCATCCAACTCAATCCTCTGCCTGAGGACCTTCCTGGCTTGAATTCACCCTCAACTGGCCTGCCCACAGCTTGCTTGTTCCTCAGAAGAACATACTCAGGAGAGAGTTTATAGGAAACCCTCTTCCTCTATTAGATTAAGGAGGTCCCTGGGAATGGGGGTGGAATCCTGAAATCTTGTACTATATCGACACCCTCTGCAGAGAGAGAGACACACACATGGTTGACAATGAGGACTGACAAGGGAAGAAGGAAATAATGAAATACATTATACATATACACATACCTTGGAAAATTAAGATTTTATTTAATATGTAGGGACATCATTTTCATAGACATAATATGGAAAGATACATAATATACATATGTATGTATATACCCATATATACATATGTTTATATAAATCAGCTGGGTTACATTATAATTATCAATTTCAAGTTATTTCAAACTTTAGTTCGTTTGGGAGAAAGCAATATCAATGGGTGCAGTATATTTAAAGGAACAACACAGTTTAAGATCAATAAAAATTGAGGGTTTTCCATAGGTCTCCTGAGTTGGCTCAGAGTTGGACTACACAGGAAGTGGGTTGGCAGAGACAAATGGGCACAGGTCAGGGCACTCAGCAGCAAGAGGCGCTGGAGCAGGTCGGGCGGCAGCAGGTGGTCTGGCAGCAGATGGGGCGGCAGCAGCTGGAGCCCCCGCAGGAGGAGCCACAGCAGGAGGGGCGGCAGCAGCTGGACACGCAGCAGGTCGGGCGGCAGCAGGTGGTCTGGCAGCAGATGGGGCGGCAGCAGCTAGAGATGCAGCAGGTGGGTCTGCAGCAGCCGGAGCCCCCACAGGAGGAGCCACAGCAAAGCCGGGCGGCAGCAGCTGGTCACGCAGCAGCTGGGGCGGCAGCAGGTGGTCTGGCAGCAGATAGGGCGGCAGCAGCTGGAGCTAGAGCAGCAGGGCCGGCAGCAGCTGGAGATGCAGCAGGTGGGTCTGCAGCAGCTGGAGCCCCCCGCAGGAGGAGCCACAGCAAGCGGGGCGGCAGCAGCTGGAGCTAGAGCAGCAGGGCCGGCAGCAGCTGGTCACGCAGCAGCTGGGCCGGCAGCAACTGGACACGCAGCAGCTGGGGCGGCAGCAGGTGGACACGCAGCAGCTGGGCCGGCAGCAGCTAGGGCGGCAGCAGCTCTCCCCGCAGGAGCCACAGCTCTGCTCAGAGCAGATGGAGCCACAACACGAGCTGAACATGGTGTCAGAGGGGGAGGTTCTGGGTGGGTTTGCAGGAAGGTGGGTTGAGAAGTTTGGAGCCTCTTCTCCCCTCCTCCCCTTTTATACCCTGCTAAGGGGCTTGCTGTCATCAGAACACCTCTGTTTCCTTGTCACTGTTTGCCCTAATGGACAGGCTATTAGCAAATTAAGTGGTTTGTTTTCCTGGTTAAGCATTTCGAGACGGATGGAAAAAATAATTTCTTTTCCCTGGTGTGTTAGGAATTGTCCCTTGTCCTTGACCGTCATCTTTCAGTGATTTCTTGATTTTGCTACTAGGAATGCTACGACCTGTTTCCCCATCTTTGGTGGTGGAGGAATTTGTGTGTGAGACATAATGGCTCCCCTTAGTTGAGGGGATGCTTGGATCCCCATTGGGAAAAGGGAGCTGTATCCTCGGATGGCGCATTCATTGCCCAGTAACAGAGAAGAGAGCAGGATCCCTGCATGAGACAGAGCCAATTCAGTATAGCCCTTGCCCAAGTCTCGTTTCTAAGACTTTCTTATGAGGTCACACACTTGTTTACATAAGAAAACCAAGTTGTGGTTCTTGTGGCGTTTAAAAGATTTTTTATTTCAGCATACTAATTTTTTAAATCTTTAGGTTATTAAAGTTTTACAAACCTTTTAAAAGATTTATTTATTTTGATGAAGTAGGTCATATACACAGTTGTAATTCCATCATAAAAACAAAAAACTATATACCACTTCCAGATGATTTTTGTGTTCTTTTCCTCTTTCATCAAAAAATCTAAAAAAAATTTTATCCACACTCATAACAAAAGTTACCAAGTTCAATTGTTAACTATTGGCTTGTACACACACACACACAGACACACAGACACACACACACACACACACAAGAAGTCTGGAAATTTATCATGGTGTATATTATATTTTATAACCATTCAATAAACCACGAATTATTTCTTTCTACACCTGAAATCCAATCAATTATGTTTCTCTAAATTTAGATATTTATCTTAAATTTGTGGATTATGAAGTATTGCTCTCCCGGTAACTGTTACTTGCTTAACACAATAGCTTCAATGCTCATCCTTGTTGCAAGCAAGTAACAAATACTGCAAACACTCCACTCTATACACATTTATATTTATATACACATTTCATTTATTCACCAATTTGTCTATGGGTACTTGGATTGTTTCCATAATTTGGCTGTTGCGACTATGGCCGCCCTATTCAGAGAGCAAAGAAATCTTTTTGAGATCCTTGTATAAAGTGTGCAGTACAAGCAAGTCTTGAGGCTTTTGGTCTTCCTGAGGAGATTCCTATGTCAGAGAAAGAGGCTCAGTAAGGAACCGAGTGGAATTTGTGAATTTAGTTACAGCTAGTCACCTCCAGCTGTTTTGAGGTGACTACTAGAGTATCCCACCGGCACGGCAGAGCCTGGCAAGATACCTGTGTCATATCTGACATGGGTAAAATACCAGTAACCAAATACCAGTAACAATTATAGACCTCATTCCCATGACCTGATGGAATGGTTTGAGGCTCTTCATGTTCCTGGAGCAGGCTGATGCCCTTGGGCTATCTCGCACGTGACAGGACGTATTGAGATGTCACTGGTGCCCGCTCGAGCAAATCGATGATATATGGGAAGACAGTGATACAGTGACAGTGATATAAATGCTTTTGAATAAATTCCAAAATATATGATGGCTGGGTGGTTAGCATATTTAAATTTCCAAGCTTTTCCCATCCTTCTATTATCATTGTACATTCCCATCACATAGCACAGGGATTCTCATTTCTCCACATCTATGCTAATTTCCTTTTCATTTTCTCAAAGGCTAGTCTCACAAATGAGGGGGTGAAAGTTCATATTTCTTCGGGACAGTCTCCAATGAACAGCCTTGGGACCTGAGAAGAAAGTGACTGTGGAGAATTCAAAGCCCTCTAAACTAGTGGATTCAAAAGCTCAGATTCACCATTTGCTGCTTTGCAGGAGTGATTTCCCTGAGTTTCTGGCTTCCAGGACTTAAGAAGCCCATGCACTCAGAGCTACTGTGTTCAAGATTTACATGTCAACTGAGTTGGATTATCTAACTCTAACTCGTGATTTTCTTACCTAATTCATATCCTAGCCTCTTTCTGCTTCTTGAATTTCTGGCCTCTCAGGATGTTTGGTCTATTGCACTTTCTATTATTCTATTGTGTTATTCAACTGATTCACAGTTTCAGTCTTTAGAAAATGAAATAGAAAATTTCAAGAGAAAGAAAATGGATATCTAGATGACATTTAACCCACATATTTTCTATAGTGAGATAGCTTAATTAGTGCAAAATGCCTAATAAATTACTTAGCTGAATAGCATTTCAAAAAAATGTGTATCACTCTATCACTGTATCACTGTCTTCCCATTCATCATCGATTTACTTGAGCGGGCACCAGTAACATCTCCATATGTCCTGTCTCATGCTAGTAGAGCCCAAGAGCATCTGCTTGCTCCAGGAATATAAAGAGCCTCAAACCATTCCATCAGGTCATGGGAATGAGGTCTATAATTGTTACTGGTATTTGGCATATCAAATACGACACAGGAGGCTTGCCAGGCTCTGTCAAAAAAAAATGTGTGGTACCAACAATTCAGCATTTGACTATCTATCTATTTATATGTTTGTGTCTTTTTTGGAAAACAGGAAACTAAAGAAGGAGAATTTACACATTCCTGAGCTGATATTTTATACTTCTAAATAGGTGTTATTTTCAACTTACTTGTGTTTTCTAAGTAACCATTCTTGACTAATCTTTATATTCTATTTATTCTTCTGAGAGGGGGAGTCTCCCAAGCAATACTCTGTGGGGCTCTGGAACCAGTGCTCACAATTTATTTTTTGTGATTGGGGAGATAGGGGATACATCCAGCAGTGCTAAGGTCTTTCTCCTACCTCAGCACTCAGGGATCACTTATGGTAGGCTTGGAGAACTATGTGGGGTACCAGAGAGATTAAATCCAAATTGGCTGCCTGCAAGGCAGATACCCCATTCTCTGTACTGTCACTCTGGCCCCAGCATGCCCGTAATTCTTCACCAACAATGCCAAAAATTCACTGCTAAGAACTGAGACTAGTCTTCCTAACATGACATCATAGACAATTCAACCTGATTCAAAAAGAATTTTAATAAAACATATTAAACCAAAACATATACAACAGACCATGAAGTTAGAGGAGACTGAAGTTCTGAATGACAGGATTATGGTTCCAGATGATTTTTACATCCATGCACTAGTGACTAACTCTTAGAAGATGAAATATCAGAATTTTCTTAGAAAGAGTAGTTATTAATGCATGATTTTGCATAGTATAGGGAAGAGTAAATATATCTAAAGCTCGCAGAGTCATTCTAGTTGAATTACCCACATGCTCAAACATCATATTCACTCTCAGAAACCCTTCCCAATAAGAAAATCACCTACATGGATCAGCTGCCTCTCAAATCAGGTAGAACAAAGACTCAGAATTGTTGCTTTATACTCATAATACTAGAGGCTGAAGCATTTTGCCATAAAAAAATACATCTGTTATAATAGTTTTGTATTATGAGTTCACAATTATTGTGAACTCTGCCTGTCATTAAAGAAGGAATTAAACTCTAATGGAAACATTGGTATATAAATGGAAGTGCGAAATGAACCGAGTACATTCTTAGCATTAGAGGACAGTTTTCATCCCTGGTGCATATGGTCCCCTGAGCACTTACCAAGAGTGACCCTTGAGCACAGAACTTGGAATAGCCCATGACCACTGCCAGAGTGACCCCCAAACACAAAATAAATGGCAGCATAATATGCTAAAGAAAGAAAAAAAATTTCTAATTCTCAGTGAGCATTAAGAACACCTCTATAAATTTTTGTAGAGTTTGTACTAAGTCTTTGAGAAATGTCTTCAGAACTTTGATAGGAATCACGTTGATTATGGTACTATAGGTAGAAATGTCATTTTGTCAATATTGATTTCTGCATTTGTGAGCATGGGATGGTTTTCCATTTCCTAGTATCAACTTCTGTTTCTTTCGATAGTGACTAAGAGTTTCCATTAGTCTTTCACTTGCTTTGTAGGTGAGGAGGAATGATGATAGGGACTGATTGTAGCATAAGGCCATTGGCGCCTCCTGGGCACCTGTGGTGGTGAGGTGAAGTTGCAGGTGTTAACACTATTGTAAACTTGTGATCCAAATTATAATAATTAAGTTTGGGGGAAATGAGTTTTCTGAGTGGGTGGGAGAAAACCTTGAGACATAGGGGAGGGATTCTGACACTGGTTGTGGGTGTGGAGTTGAAACATTATATACCTGAGACACTATTATTATCATGATTGAGAATTGTTAATCATGGTGACTAAATAAAAACAAAAAACACTTTTTTGGTTTGGTTTTGGGCCAAACCAAATATCTTGAGTTTTGGGCCAAACTTCAAATATCTTGAGGTTCTCAGGGCTTACTCCTGGTTCTGTACTCAGAGATCAGTCCTGGAAGGGCTCAAGGGATCATATTGGGAGTGCAACCCAGGTTGGCTGCATGCAAGGTAAGCTCCCTACCCACTGTATTATCTTCTGACAGTACAGTCTGAATGTGGCAGTTTATCTTACTGCTGGACCAGAGCTGTTACGGACTGGATCCCACGGGATGTCAAAAGATCACGTGGCCGCCCACCTACAAGATGGTCAGACTTCTTCGTTAAGACTCTGAAGGAATGGTTTGAGGCTCTTGGTATTCCTGAAGCAACCAGATGCCATTGGACTACAGTGGCATGTGATAGGGTCAAATCGAAATGTGACTGGCGCCTGCTTGAGCAAATCGATGAATAACGGGATTCAAGTGATCAAGTGATCTTACCATGTATTCTATGTTAGCTGGTTTCTCTTATGCTGCCACAATCATCATGGGACTAGCTAGATCTTATGGGTATATTCACCTGGCCACGTTGGATCTCTAAGTAATTAGACCAGAGAGAAATGCTGTTTGCCTCCAAGCAAGCAAGCATGGCTCTCTAATAAGTCTAAAGGCCAATACAAAACAACTATGAAGTAAAGATGAGACTCTTATGAAGGCATGGAGAAATTTATACCTAGCTGTAAGAAATTCATTGGTAATGATAAATGCCCCTCCTCCACACTGCCCTTCAGGGGTGCTTCCAAGACAGATCTTGGCTGGGCAGCATTAGCATCTCAAAGGACCTAGGTGAGGTCCTGGGAGAAATTACCTGAGGGAATTAACCCTGACAGCTTTCTGTTGGAGTGGGCGGTCTGTGTTGCAGGGATATAAAACTGTAGCCTGCTTTCTTTTTCACTCTTTTGTCCCCTTTTGCCTTTTGCCTTTTTGCCCTCTCCTCTCTGTTCTCCCTGTTGGGCCTTAACACTTGGTGGCAGCCATCTTGGCCTAGGATTCTGAACCTACCCCTTGCTGGGGCCAGCCGGAACCTAAGTCTGGGCTTTTCCTGTTGCTGATTTGTATACCCAGAACAAGTGTGAGTAAAGCCTTTTTAAACTTTGCTGAATTCCCACGTATTTCTCCATCCACACCGCCAATCCCCTGGGGCAGGAGGAGATTCCTACACTCTGCTCCCAGACTTTGTAGGAGTGCTCATCCGTACCCGACACCAGTATTATGGCCCCAAAAATAGAATTTCAGAGAATGCACTTTTGTAGGGAGATAATCCTAAGGAGAGCAGCAGGGTTCCTTAGGGGAAGGAGTCTGACTAATTTAATGAGAATAATTTCAGGTCGCTGGATTCTGTCACCAGAAATGCTCTGGAAAATTAAACAACTTACGTACTTCCAAGTAAAAGAGCTGGACCTATATCCACAACCTCATTCCCAGCTGAGCACTACTTCTAAATCTAAGCCTGCACACAGCTGCTCTCATCAGGAAACCCTGCATGTGCAGAAAGTTCTCAATGCCTCCATCGGAAACCATCTTCCTCTGTTAGAATGAGGGATGCTGGGAGAATAAAGCCGAGAACCTGACATGACCTTCAGTGATCAACTCTGTGTGCAGGGAAGATAAACAGTTGACTGCTAGTGATGACAATTCAAAGAGGGAAAGAAAAACACCGTCCTTATGTTTGTATGTCTGGAGAATTAAGATTTATTTAAGATTAAGAACATTTTAATATGAGTGCATAGTCAAACATCAACTTGTTGACATGTGGGTTCACTAACTTCCTGGAAAATTCCATTTGGGAGAAAGACAGGGAGGAAATGTAGGGGGACATGGTATACTAGAGGCTAGAATTAGTGTAACCCGCAGTAAGGCGGTTGGCAGAAGAACCCGCAGTAAAGCGGGTTGGCAGAAGACAGATGGGAACGGGTCAGGGCGCTCAGCAGCAAGAGGCGCTGGAGCAGGTCTGGCGGCAGCAGGTGGTCTGGCAGCAAATGGGGCGGCAGCAGCTGGCACCCCCCGCAGGAAGAGCCACAGCAGGAGGGGCGGCAGCAACTGATAGAAATGCAGCAGCTGGGGCGGCAGCAGGTGGGCAGGCAGCACTGGGGCCTGCAGCAGCTGGAACCACAGCAGCTGGGGCGACTGCAGCTGGAGATGCAACAGATGGGGCGGCAGCAGCTGGGACGGCAGCAGGTGGGCCGGCAGCACACAGACTGGCAGCACTGGGGCCTGCAGCAGCTGGACACGCAGCAGCTGGGCCGGCAGCAGCTGGGCCGGCAGCACACAGACTGGCAGCACTGGGGCCTGCAGCAGCTGGACACACAGCAGCTGGGGCGGTAGCAGCCAGACATACAGCAGATGGGCCGGCAGCTCACAGACTGGCAGCACTGGGGCCGGCAGCAGCAGCTGGGGCGGCAGCAGCTCTCCTCGCAGGAGCCACAGCTCTGCTCAGAGCAGACGGAGCCACAACACGAGTTGACCATGGTGTCAGAGGGGGAGGTTCTGGGTGGGTTTGCAGGAAGGTGGGCTGAGAAGTTTGGAGCCTCTTCTCCCTCCTCCCCTTTTATACCCTGATAAGGGGCTTGCTGTCATCAGAACAGCTCTGTTTCCTTGTCACTGTTTGCCCTAATGGACAGGCTATTAGCAAATTAAGCAGTTTGTTTTCCTGGTTAAGCATTTCGAGATTGGATGGGAAAGACTGATTCCTTTTCCTCGTGTGTTAGGAGCTTCCTTCAGTTGTGAGTCATTTTTTCTGTGATTTCTTGCTCTTGTTTCCTCCAGGAATGCTGTCACCTGATGTCTGCCTCTCGGTAGTGCAGCCTTTGGTCTCGGTTAGAAATGATATCATGTCTACTCTTGGTGGCAATGATGCTCACAGGCTGTTGAGTTTTCTTGCTTAGAGCATAAAGGCACATGTTCATTTCATCGCTCGTTTCTTGTGTGTAGGGATTTGAGGTGAGCAAGTGAACTCTGATCTCAGGGAGGTAAAGGTCTATTAAGCTTTGGCTCAGCTCCCACAAAAAAACCATGACCCATTTTCTGGACTTTCTAAAGGGAAACAAGTAACTGTTCAGAACAGGAAAACTGGGCTAAAGCAATAGTACAGCAGGTAGGGCATTTGCTTTGCACACGGCTGACCCGGCTTCAATCCCGGACATCTCACATGGTCCCCTGAGCATGGCCAGGAGTAATTCTTGATCATAGAGCCAGGAGTAACCCCTGAGCATTATCAGGTTTGACCCAAAAAGATAGAAAATAAGATGCATATTCAATACCTCCATATACATAGAGGAAGTGGCTACAGAGAACTAGAAACTTCACCCAACAGTAGGATTATACGTTTTAGGCTTTCTGCTTTGCTTTATTAGACAGATTGCCCTTCTCACTCTGACTTCATGTCCTTTGGACTTTGATAGAGCCTTTGATATTCTCTTTTTTCCAAGGTTTACAGGCTAGCCTGAGTTATACTGCCTACTATTCTTTTCTTTTACTCTAACTCATGGCCTGACATCTATTACAGTTGAATTGCTGAACTTTGAAGATACCTATTTTCTTTTTCTTCATTATTCAAGTTATTGATCAAATTTTAATCTTTTGATTTTTATTTTCAAGGAGGAAACAGAAATTTCAGAACAAACATGTATATATAAGTATATATGTATATATGTACACACAAACACACACACATATATATATATATATATATATATATATACATAAAATAGTGTGATGGTGATGGAATGCAAGCTTCAATGGTGCACACATGCCCAACAAATGAACAGTTGACTAATGCTTCAAAATATGAGTATAGCCTCCATTCCAGCAGTTGAATATATAGATACTTCCCTGTGGAGACTGAGGAATGCTAGTTCCTAACTCAGTCTTTTACGCCTCCCCTATGTGTCATTTTCAGCTTTAAGATGTTTTTGCATAGCCATTTGTGTTTGTAGTGGTCTTTCTAAGCTTTCTAAACTCAACCTAATTTAGTTTCCAATAACCAAGTATATTAAAATATATGAAATCACAAAGTTGTGGGAGATTAAAATATTGAATGAAAGATCATAATCCCAAATGCTTTAGATTTGCTAGCGTTAGAGACTCACAAGATGAAATGCCAGAATCGTTCATAGAATGAAGAGCAGTTGTTTTGCGTGATGATGCATGGTGTCTGGGAAGGGTCAATGTGTATTTCTTAGGACCATCTAGTTGAAATCTTCACAACCTTCAAGATCTCATTCTTGTAATTCTCCCTAATTATATCACCAAAACAAGCCAGTTACAACTGGTATCAGGTAGGCCAGAAGATTGAGAACTGCTGATCCACAAATAGTCACAGGACAAGACCAGCGCATTTTGTCATGAAGAAGATTTCACAGGCATTTCACACAATAATCATCTCACCACAAACCCACGTGTATTTCCAGCCACTTACTGTCATTAAATCACGAGGCAGGAATTGACACATTTTTAAGCAGTGGAATACTTAAAAAAAAAAAAAAGAAGAAGAAAGAAAAGGCATTGTAATCCATACTGGACATTTGGAACACCCAGCCTCTGAAAAGTGCTTGGAGTTCAGAGCTACATAAAAGAATATAGAAAAATGTGGAAACGTATTAAAATTACTGGGATGGTGCCCTTAGGACAAGATGAGGATCAGATAAAAATACAAATGACTGCATAGATTAATGGAGGAAGGTTAGTGCATTCGAGCTAGTCTTGCAGAGAAATCTCAAAACTGAGTGGGGAATCAGATGAAATGATGGATGGTTCCTGCCATGAGAAAGTCATAGGTTAGTAAAGCAAACACTATGGGATATCTTCACCCACATTCTCATCCTCACCCAGTTTCTGCTCCTGCCCTGGCCTCAATTTCCAGGCTTATATAACTAAGAAGATAGTAACTTGGGATGTCTGATTGGACTCTGCTTGGAGGTTGGGCTGATGTCTGAGCCCGCCTAGGACACTGATAAACTCAGATACAGCAAGTTTTTGGAAATGTCCTCATCTCTCCTTTATCACAAGAAAAGAGGAAACAGGCTCCATTTGCAAGTTATCATAGAAGCAAAGACTACTGAAGGCCCAGTTACAAATTTTGAAAGCACCTCTAAGATTTCTCTAAGAGTTTAATTTTAGGACACTGATAAACTCAGATACAGCAAGTTCTTGGAGATGTCCTCATCTCTCTATCACAAGAAAAGAGGAAACAGGCTCCTTTTGCACGTTATCATAGAAGCAAATGTTGCAGGTGGATCCCACGGGTGACTTATGTGAGGCCGGAAGGGAAGAGAGATGATCGCTTTCTCCCCAGCCGCCTCTGCCACCCGGAACCCGCTGGG
Organism: Cryptotis parvus; assembly: GCA_021461705.1. Taxonomy (NCBI): domain Eukaryota; kingdom Metazoa; phylum Chordata; class Mammalia; order Eulipotyphla; family Soricidae; genus Cryptotis; species Cryptotis parvus. Next base: position 107,349 of record JAJIBD010003490.1, on the reverse strand, counting down.
CAGGCTTAGGACTGATAAAGTCTGCGATGAGCCCTGCACGGAGTGGGCCTGAGCCCCACCAGCCCCACAAGGTGGCCGTCAAGCCACACCTGATGTCCGCTTGATCTCTAGGCGCGGGAGTTGATCTCCACCACCTGAGGTTTCTCAGGGAGCCACGGACTCAGGCTGGAGGCGAGGAATTGCTCTTTGCAGGAAAGGAAAGTCAGTCCTAGGCCTTACCCAGGGCTGCCTTAGGGTTCGTGGTCTTTCTTGCAGAAAAAGAATTTTCAGGAGTCGACGAGCAGTGAAGTAAAATAGGTTTTATTGAGGAGGTTTTTGGAGAGGGAAGGGGGAGAAAAAGTAAGAGAGAGAAAGTAACGTGCTCAAGGGAGAAGGCGGGCTACTCCAAAGACGGAGAGGGGAGTAAAAGAGAGAGTACAGACCTCAAGAGGGGAGATGAGGGCAACACATGTGCTTAGGCACCACATGTGCTCAGCCACATGGGCTCAGGCAGCATGTGTGTCCATGCAGCATGTCTTGGCGCGCAGGCAACATGTGTGCCCAGGCAGCATGTGCGCGCTGTCCTTTGGTCAGGGCGGCTTTTATAGATTTCTCCCCAAGTTACTCCCATATGGGGCTTCAACCTCGGTTACTAGGGCCCGTTGCCAAGGGGAGTAGACTTTGGGAGTGGTCTTCTTTGAAAATCTCCTTTGGGAGTCTTCTGTGAGCTGGGTTTCGGTGGGAAGGCTGATTCATCTCCCTCAGGAGATTTAATTAGCTAAAGCTATTAGAAGGGCCTGTGGCCTAGGGCTTCACACATTTCCTCTGGCCTTCCCTTCCCCCAGGGTCCATTGTTGATATGGTCTTATCAAGCCTGGTTCCTTGTGACAACAGGTGTGACTCTGGATGGCTGAAGGACCAGTTTTCTTCTTCAGGAATCTTTATTGCCACGTGGCGCCCCTCTGTCTGCCTGCCTACAACACAAAGACTACTGAAGGCCCAGTTACAAATTTTGAAAGCACCTCTAAGATTTCTCTAAGAGTTTAATTTTAGGAAAGAATACTATCCCTAAGCTTTCCTGGAGACTGGAACCTGCTCGGAAGACCATTTTCACTCGGTCTTAGTTTAAAAAAAATAGTTATTGTTTTTGATTAAAGTTATTTTTTAATTTTATTTTAAATGTTTCTCCACCATGGGCTTAAGAAATAATTTCCAGGTGATATTATACTTGGAATCTTGAACAGAAGCACAGCTGAGATTCAGCTCCAGTACATCACCTGGGAAGTGTTCTTTGAGCAGCTCAGGCCCCCATAGTCAATCCCATTGATGATGAGAACGGAAAGATGGCTACCCACAATACCAGGTTAGAGGGGTTCCCGGTTTTCTTTTCTGTTTAAAATCTCCAGGCATTTTGTATTTTTAAAAACAGTACATTTATTGAGGTCCTTCCACTGTTGTTTCAATACCGCTTTTTCTTCCCTGTCGGAGATCCACTAGGAAGCCCAACTTGATCAGGGATCAAGTTCCCTGATCACCTCAGGGGCTGGCGACTGGTGAACAAAATCCAAGAGTTCAGTACGGTTCCAAAAGGCGTTTAATTATCACTGACAATTAAACACTCTACTACTGCAATCCAGGACCAAAGATTCTCCCAGACTTAGAGCCCCTGTTCAGACCCTCTGACCATGTGCTCTCACCAAGATGTCTCTCAGACAGTGTCTTCTTCCTCAAGTCAGCCCCTTTTGTTTCCAAAAACTTGCCAAAGCCAGGAGGATAGAAGCCTTTTTCCCCAGTCTCCAAAGATTAAAAAAAAAAAAACCACCAGATTTTAGATGTAGATTCCAGGTGGTACCACACCTCTGGGTCAGGTCTAAATAAATGCTAATGCCCCTTCTTCCTACATCAGCTCTGATGCAAAACACTATAGGGAGGGGGTTGGTAAAGGAATCACACCTGAGAATAAACCTAAGGATGTATTTTCATGGGGGTGGGGGAATGACATCATAATTTCAGACCATGAACTCCATGCATACAGGACGGTTATATCTATACCCACAAGGTTCTTTGCTCTACTCTGTTCCAGGGTAATTTTAAATACTTTGTTCTTTATTTACTGAGAGAATCTTACTTGCCTGCCTTGGGGCAAACTAGCATGGTCTCTCCTTTGATTCTTTGCAGAGCTAATTTATTAGAAGTGTGGTCCCATCTCAGAGCCAGGTGGCTTCCTCCTGGTATAATCTAGTCCCATGAAGAGGACCCATGGGGGGATATGAGGAAATATGATCAAACTTGACTGTGCTGGACTCATAATAGAAATTATAACAACATTCCAAGAGTTATTAAAATCAAACTGTCTTATCCATACCTGCCCCCAATGCTTCTTTTGTGTTTGCACAAGAGGGATTTCTTTGACATAAAGCTCTGGTCTAAAGGCATGTAAATGGTTATTATGATACCAATATCCAAGGTCAAGTGAAACATATATCAGGAGGTCTTGTCAAAGGTGGAAATTATCACAAACGTGTGGGAGTCAGAGGTTAGGTAAGACAGAAAATGGAACAGGGTGCTAATAATTGTCGAGGGTACTAATGCCAACCTAGAACTGAGCATTAAATAGAGGCAAAAGGATACACATGACAACCTTTTGGTGTATGTTCTGTAATCCATAGTCTGGAAGGGAAGGAAAAGAGAAAGAGAGAGAAAGGGAAAGAAATAAAGAACCTGCCATGGAGGTGGGCTGGGGAAGAGGGGAGGGAACCGGGGATGTTGGTGGTGGGAGATGGGCACTGGTGGAGGGACAGGTGCTGGAACACTGTATGACCGAAACCCAAACATGAAATTTTTAATTGTATCTTTTAATTTGTATATCTCACGGTGGTATAATAAAATACTTAAAAAAAATAAAGGCATGTAAATGGCTTTAAGAGGCAAAGACCCAGAGTCACTTAAGGTGTGGCATCAGGCAACACTGCCCTTTAGTAATCTTAGTTCTGTCATCAAAGTCTGTTGGTTTATTTTCACTTTAATTCCATTCATCTACTTTGTTTCCTTATATTCCACGTATAGATAAAATAATCCAATTCCTTCACTCTCCCTTTGACTTATTTTGCTTCACATAATCCCTTTGAGTTCATGACTTATTACCCAAAATGACAAAATATCACCTTCAAAAATTATCTGGATAGTATTATATTATAACTAGTATTCGATTATGTCTATCTACCACACCTTTTTTTTACCCAGTCACTGATCAGTGGACACTTAGGTGGCTTCCATATCTTTGGCTTCTTTGAATAGTGCTCCAATGATATTTACATACCTATAACTCTTCAAGTTGATGATTCATTCTATACTCCAGATAGACACCCAACAGAGGGATTGCTGACCTATCCAGAACCTGTGAGAGTAAATCCTTTTTGAAACTTTGCTGGATTCTTGCGTCTTTCTCCATCTGCCAACCACTGATCCTCTGGGGCAGAAGGGGATTCCCTTACCCTGCTCCCAGATTTTGTTAGGGTGCCCAGCTTACACCAACAATAAATGATGCCCCAGTCTCCCAGTCCTAAGGACCCTGAAGTACCTCGCACCATGCTCTTTTCTTTGCTCAGTGTCTGCCTAGTACTTCTCACCTTGTTTATCCTTGTGCTAATCTTTCCTGTTGTTGTTAAAGAACGAAAATTCTTGGTTGGTATTGTATGTGCAGCGGCCTGAATAATGCACGGGATAGTAGTGGCAGAATATTTGTTAAAGGGGGTGAAAAGATAATAAAATGGGTAGGATACCTGCCTTATACCTGGCCAGATCACCTGGGTCTAGAACCTCAGCAACCCGAGGGTCCCCAAACCCCACCAAGAGTAATCCCTAAGAGCAGTCAAGACTAATCCCTGTGCACTATAGAGTGTGGCCCTTCAAAAAAAAAGAATATTTGCTGAGTGAATGAATAAAAACATACCACATTATTCCATAGAAAGTAATATAAGGGTACCAGAGGGATAGTACAGCAGGGAGGACGTTCACCTTGCATGTGGCCAACTTGGGTTCAATTCTGGCATCCCCTATGGTAATCCATGCACCACCACTAGTAATTCCTGAGAGCAAAGCCAGAAAGTAACTCCTGAACATCACCTGGTGTGGCCCCAAAAGGCAAAAAATATATCACTTGTATCACATGTGTCTCCTGAATCAACCAGATGCCATTGGGCTACATTGGCAAGTGATAGGGTCCAATGGAAATGTTACTGGCGCCCACTAGAGCAAATCGATGAATAACAGGATTCAAGTGAAGTGATCAAGTGATCACATGTGTCACTTGTCTTCCCGTTGTTCATCAATTTGCTCAAGCGGGCACCAGTAACATCTCCATATGTCCTGTCACATGCTAGTGTAGCCCAAGGGTAACTGCATGCTCCAGGAACATGAAAAGCCTCAAACCATTCCTTCAGGGAATGAGGTCTATAATTGTTACTGCTTCCCCAAGGAGGAAAGGCTGGTTCTAGCCCTGGTCCGCCATCCCAGCAGAGCCTCTCAAAAAGCCAGAGGAACTCCCACACCATGAGGGCCGCCATTTTGAACATTCGGACTCCACAGCTCATCAGAGCTCCACTCAGCAGAAGAGCTGCTCTTTCCCCATTGTGGTTCATCAATACATGCACGAGTTGAGAGGCTACTACAAGAGTATCCCACCGCACGGCAGAGCCTGGCAAGCTACCCGTGTTGTATTTGATATGCCAAAAATAATATATATAAAATATTTGCCTACATATTGATACCTAGATATATTTATAAAAATATGGAGAAGTCAGTAATGGCAGCCACAATCTGATCTGAGAGAGGAAAGTCATTAGTTTTATTTTTCAGCTTATGCAATTTTTGAATGTTGTGATTATTAGAGATACTTTTATCATTTTTCAGAATTTTCAAATAAAATATTTTTTATTTTTTATTTTTAATTGAATCACTGTGAAATACAGTTACAAAATTGCTCGTGATTTGTTTTCAGTCATACAATGTTTCAAAACCCATCCCTTCACCAGTGTTACATTTCCCACCACCAATATCTCAAGCTGCTCCCCCCACCTCCATGCCCCCCACCAGCGGTCTGTCTCTATAGCCAGCACCTCCCTCTCTCTCTCTCTCTATCTCTCTATCTATCTCTCTATCTGTCCGTCCGTCCATCTGTCTGTCTGTCTGTCTTTCTCCCCCCTCTCTCTGTCTCTTCGTCTGGGCATTATGGTTTGCAATACAGGTACTGACAGGCTATTATCCTGTTATTATGTATATCCTCTTTACCTACTTTTTAGCACTCAGCTCTTATCCAGAGTGATCATTTCCAACTATCAGTAAAATAACTTTTTAAAAACAAAGAAAAGAATTCTCTTAACTTAGAAATATACCATGAACTATGGTTTCATGAAAGGCTCTTCACGTGTTTTGTGAGTTACTTCCAGATTGTCTACTTGACTGCCCCTTAAGACATTTCCTAAACTCTTTAGCATGGCACCAACCAACATTACCAGTTCCATTTCTGGTTACCCTCCTTCCTGTTCTCTTCCTTGCTAGAAGTTTAGACAGAGTTTTCCAGAGTTTATCTTTTGCAGTTCTGTCTTATTCCCTTGAGAAACTACTCTTTATTTTCTTTTTTTTTAAAATTTTTTATTATACCACCATGAAACATACAATTACAAAGGTGTTCATAATTGGTTCTTGGTAATACAGTATACCAGCACCCATCCCTCCACCAGTGCCCCATTTCCACCACCAATGTACCCCACCCCCCCGCCCACCCCCCAGGCTGCCTTAATATCAGGTACCCCAGTTTCCTCTCTTTCTCTCTCTGTCTCTCTCTCTGTATCTGCATCTCTCTCCCTCTTATTTTACACATTGTGGCTAGTCCTGCAGATATTTAGAGTTTATCACTTAAGTCTCTTTGTGTATATTCAATGGTGAGTTTTAATCTGCCATTACCATTTCCCACATTTAGTAAAACACTGGTATCTATTTATGTTCTATTAATGAATGCAGTCATTCTATATCTGTCCTTTTCCTTCTGGCTAATTTCACTCAGCATGATAGTCTCCATGTCCATCCATTTGCAGGTAAATTTCATAATTTCATCTTTTCTGACAGCCGCATAGTATTCCATACTGTAGATGAACCACAGTTTCTTTAGCCAGTCCTCTGTTCTCGGGCATTTAGGTTGTTTCCAGATTCTAGCTATAGTGAATAGTGCAGAGAATAAAGAAGTACAGATAGTGTTTCTGCTATGTGTTTTTCGGTCTCTCGGGCATATTCCCAGGAGTGCTATTGCTGGATCAAATGGGAGCTCAATATCTAGTTTTCGGAGGAATGCCCATATTGTTTTCCAAAAGGGCTGGACCAGTCAGCACTCCCACCAACAGTGGATCAGAGTCCCTTTTTCCCCACATCCACGCCAGCACCGGTTGTTCTTGCTGTTTTGGATGTGTGCCAGTCTCTGTGGTGTGAGATGGTACCTCATTGTTGTTTTGATTTGCATCTCCCTGATGAAGAGCACTTTTTCATATGCCTTTTGTCCATTCGAATTTCTTCTTTTTGGAAGTTTCTGTTCATTTCTTCTCCCCCATTTTTTGATGGGGTTGACTGTTTTTTTCTTGTGAAGGGCTACCAGTGTCTGATATATCCTGGATATTAACCCCTTGTCAGACGGGTATTGGGTGAATATCCTTTCCCACTCCGTGGATTGTCTTTGTATCTTGGTCACCATTTCTTTTGAGGTGCAGAAGCTTTTCAATTTTATATAATCCCATTTGTTTATCTTTGCTTCCATTTGCTTGGTCAGTGGTGTGTCGTCTTTAAAGATACTTTTCGTTTCGATGTCATAGAGCGTTTCTCCTATGTTTTCTTCGATGTACCTTATAGATTCATGTCTGATGTTGAGATCTAGAATCCATTTTGATCTGACTTTTGTGCATGGCCTTAGAAGGAGGTCTAAGTTCATTTTTTTTACACGTAGCTGCCCAGTTTTCCCAGCACCATTTGTTGAAGAGGCTTTCTTTGCTCCACTTAATTACTCTTTATTTTCTAGCCAGAAAAATCCTAGCTGACTGGATTTCTATAATAGTCCATCTTACTGTTTCAGTAGTTATTTGGTGTTATTCCCTTTATAGTCCCTCAAAACTCAATCCATCTTGTGGTGTAGCTGCAACTATGTTCACTGTCACTGTCTTCCCGTTCATCATCAATTTGCTCGAGCAGGCGCCAGTAACATCTCCATATGTCCTGTCTCATGCATGTGCTTGCTCCAGGAACAAAAGAGCCTCAAACCATTCCATCAGGTCATGGGAATGAGGTCTAAAATAGTTACTGGTATTTGGCATATAAAATTTAAAATATGACACAGGTAGCTTGCCAGGCTCTGCCGTGCAGGTAGCATACTCTTATAGTCATCTCAAAATCCAGCATTTATTGATGAACCCCGTGGCGCGATAGGCTGGTCTGCTGGGTGGAGTTATGATGAGGGGGATGTCGGATGTGGAAAATGGAGGCCCTCATGGAGTGGGGGGGGGTCGTCTGGCTTGTTGTGAGGCTCTGCTGGGGTGACGGGCCAGGGCTAGAACCTGCCATCCCTTCCGGGCGCCTCATGAGCAGCTGGGCACAGGGAGAGCCAGTAGTAGCTCTGCCCCATGTCTGTGATTCTCTCACAGCAACTATGTTATTTTTCTTTAAAGACCCCTTGTTACATAGTAGATATTTCATAAAAATTTTCATTTAATTTTAGAGATATATTAATTATGATAAATATAAAGTTGCAAAATACCTTAGTAGAAGTAGAATATTGATCTTTTTCATGAATAAAAAGAAAAACAAAGTATAGCTAAAGAGATAGTTTCATGTGTTGGGGCTCACATCTCACATACACAACTTCTGAGTTTGCTCCCTGGGAGTTTGTGGCTTCTCTAGCACAACTGAAATTGACCCTGGGTTCTCACGCATCACCAGGTATAGTTCCTAATTTTAAAAAATTAATATAAAGTAAATTGTTCAAAATTGGATGCCAAGAACCTTTCAAATAATTCCATTTAGTATCTTTCTAACACATTTATTGCTTAATTCAAAATGATCCTGAAATGTGTTTCTAAGTGGTAGATTCATGGCTTAGGTGCAGAGTTGTATGACTCACTTGTAATTAGTGCTAAGGAGGTCCTTCCACGTTGTTAAATATATCTCTTATAATTGTATTTACCTTCTCAATTTGCCTTACCAGCAATCATTTTATGGAAGATGCCCAATTTCATATTAGTATGAGCCGGAAAAATTAGTCTGCACATGTCCCAGATAGGATGTGTTCAAATTAAGGAGATTTTATTGTGTGAATATCATAGCAAGAGATTTAAAGGGTGTAGGAGGCATTTAGAGCATTGTCCTAATCCTTTTCTGATTATTCAGCTAATATGTCAACTGAATGATAGATTGGTGCCCAGTGCATAACACTCCCAAGAATGTGTAATGCCCTGGGAGCAGAATTAGTTTCCTGAGAGTGAAAGTGAGTCACAAATCCCACAGTCTTCCTTCTTTAGAATGTGTGTAGGATCATGTAAGGTATGGCATAGGGTCTAACAGCAAGTGACTCACAACTGAAATCACAAGTAGCCAAACCACGTTTGCAGACAACCTCTATGTTGTTCATAAGTCTTAGATTTTGGTTGAATTTTATGGAGTTAAAAAGCAGGAGACCCACAGAGTTCCAGGTTGGCACTTATTCGTCTATTCAACAAACAAGGGTTGAGAACCTCTTTCACCCCACCCCCATTCTGTCTCAGGAGCGATGATAAATGTCCTCTACTTATACTCTAGGACTTAGAGGTCAATACCTCCTCCAGAAAATTCTTTCTCTATCTCCCCCAAATCATTCCTCCTTTAAGCTACCTTCTTCCAATGTCTTCCAACTCATGGTCCTTATGAGTTTTACTTCAATTATCACTTTTCCTAAGTTCCAAAGATAAGCACTTTCCAAATGAGCTACTTAGATTCAAGTCTTTGTTTTTATGAAGGGAGTCTCCCAAACAGTTCTAGGGGGCAAATTAGCTCTAACAAGCAATATAAAATAAATTATTCAATGTCTGCTTAGGACAGGTTCAAACAATGGTGGTAGGTTTGGGGTTGAGTGATGAATATTTGTAAGAAATTAACATGGACATCTTTGTTAATGAATTGAGTAGAAGCCCACTACATTTAATAACTTTAATAAGTGAAGCAATAACACAGATGGTCCAATTCACAACTCAGTAAAATTGTCACTGGCATGGTGTGCATGTGAGAGTCTGGAATAATCTGTGTTTCTTTTTTTTTTCAGCTTTCGATATTTTTTAATTTAATCCTATACATACACTTAGAGGCCATCATGTGCATTTTTTGGCCTGTATTTAATGCTCACAGACTCACAGACATGGGGCAGAGCTGCTACTTGCTCTCCCTGTGCCCAGCCACTCACAAGGTGCCCAGGAGGGATGGCAGGTTCTAGCCCTGGCCTGCCACCCCAGCAGAGCCTCGCAACAAGCCAGACCACCCCCCCACTCCATGAGGGCCTCCATTTTCCACATCCGGACTTCCCCCTCATCAGAACTCCACACAGCAGACCAGCCTATCACAGCCTGGCTCACAAGCGGCCGCACAGTTCATCAATAAATGTTGGATTTAGAGATAACTACAAGAGTATGCTACCCGCATGGCAGAGCCTGGCAAGCTACCCGTGTCGTATTTGATATGCCAAATACCAGTAACAATTATAGACCTCATTCCCATGACCTGATGGAATGGTTTGAGACTCTTTATGTTCCTGGAGCAAGCAGGTGTCCTTGAGCTCTACTTGCATGAGACAGGTCATAAGGAGATGTTACTGGTGCCTGCTCGAGCAAATCGATGATGAACGGGAAGACAGTGATACAGTGAAAATTGTCATGGCTTTATCAATACCATTCCAATATATATATTGTAATAAGAAATATAATAGTGCCTGCTAAGGCAGCAGGCATGGAGTTGGCAGGATGAGAAACAAGGGTCTTTGGTGGCATTAGGGCACATTGGTGGTGGGACTGGTGTTGGAATAGTGATACTTGAAGGAACTGTACTGTGAAAATGTAAATCACAGTGTTTAAATAAAGTTTAAAAAGAAATAGCATATAAGTCCTTAAAGGATGTCAGCATTGTTATCACATATATGTGTATATATAAATCAAAACCATGACATATTATTTCTTGTTTCCACTAGGATAACCATAACTGAGACAGCTAATGACAAGAGTTGGCAAAAAAGATTTAGAAACTGGTGCTTGTAAGATTACAAAATGGTGAATTGCTTTGGCAAAAGTGTTAGATTTTTCAAAAATTCACCATTGAGTAATCAGATGCAGACACTGCAGTTCCACCCCTAGATATATATGCAAGAGAAATCTAAATATATATCCATACAAAGCAATTGTACAAAAACAATTATAGCTGCATTACTCACAGATTCCCAATGAAGACATAACCTAATGCTTATGACTGGAAAAATGAAATACTACATTTTGTTTTCCAGCCAAGAGGAAATGATATATAATGGAACATTATTTGTCAGTAAAAATGGAGTGTTGACATATACCTTAATGTGGAAAACACTGGAAAAACAATATACTAAGTAATCGAAGTCAGTCACAAGACCACATAGTATATAGATCTATTTATAGGAAGTAACTATTGGCAATCTCTTTTAAAACTCAATATGCAACTACTATAAAAAGAAAAAAAATTAATACCTGGACATTTACATCAGATAAATGAAGAGTTCATTCATCAAATAAACTGCTGGTGGATATTTATAGAATGTTTTTGTTACAAAGAATGGAAACAACCCAGATGTCCTTCAATGGGTGGATGGGGAGAGAATCTTGCAATTTGTGCTTTGCAAGACTTCTAAACAGTAAAATATATTAAACTACTTACATACTCTACAACTTGAGCGATTCAATAAAAAAAATTACACTGAGTGTAAAACATAAATCCCAAAAAGTTGTGTACTATATGTTCTCTCTATATAAATGGCTCAAGTGTAAAACTTATAGAAATGGAGACCAGATGGTGGTGGTGGGAGAGTGGACATGAAGGTGGCCATAAAAGAACAGGTGAGATTTATGTAGTGTTGGAAAATTCCATCTTTTGGTAAAAGCAATTGTCATAAAGAATAATCGGATTAAAATTAAACAAATCTAAGGATATTTTTATGTTATGAAACAATTACAGACGAGATCAGGCTTGTTCAGGGGGTTTGACCATAGACAACAATTACAAATAAAAAGCAAAGAGATAAGATTATATAATTTCTTAATCTTTATTAATTGAAAGAGATATTGTGCCCAGTCTCATATGTGCTAACAAGAGTGAAATTCTGGGTTGGAGTGATAGTACAGCAGGTAGGCTGTTTGCCTTACACGTGGCTGACCTGGATTAGATCCCAGGCATCCCATCTGGTCCCCTGAGCACCACCATGAGTAATTCCAGAGTGCAGAGCCAAGAGTAACCTCTAATCATCACTGGGTGTGACCCAAAAAATAAAATAAAAAAACAAGAGAGGAATGCAGTGAGGCTCTTAATGAGAGAAATTATAATCTTAAAGTAAATGACTTATAATAAAATATTGAGCTCACGGGTATAATTTTTATTTGGGATACTAATGTAAAATTGATAGCTGAAAGTAAAGTTTAATTTTTTCCCCTTTTCAACTAAGCTTTGTTTAGACTAGTTGGGAGAGGCCAACAAAATTTAGAAATGTTATTAGCACCTCTTGATTCTAGTTATAATATTTATGAAATTATAATTATGAAATGCAAATACCCTCTATGATAGGAATTTGTGATTAGTTTGTTTTTCGAAAAGGAAAGGCGGTTGCTAAGAAAGGAAATAATGAAATGAGTGCCTTGCTTGGTGCAAGTCTACATCGAGCGTAATCATGAGTTCTAAGGTGAGTTAGAGTAATGTGTAAGAAGACAATGTGTAAACTCTAATTTGGACTAGTGGAATGGTTGCAAGTCTTGACACTTTGCATGTCACAAATGTAGCAATCAAGCTCATTGAAATGAGAAATTAGAAAAATACTAATTCCAGAAGTCTTTTGGGAGCAGTAGGAGAAAGGTAGCACCTGCTGAGGTTAATAATGAAGCCTGTCATTGAATATAGCCTTCCCAGAGTCTTGGACTTAGTGCTAATCATTATTTTATTAACTATTTCTCATCCCTATATAATTTTGTTATTATTTGTGGATGGATGAAGTTTTCAACTTCTTTATTCATCATTGCTTTTCTTAGTATGACTATTGGTGTCTAACAATTTGGAATTTATGAAATTAAAAGTTCTCATTTTGACCCCCAAAAAAAAAAGAAAGAAAGAAAAATACTAATTCCAAGCATATTGTACTCCTATTTCATAGAAGCAGGTCAACAGGAAAAACAAAAGTGCATCAACAGATGGCTGGATAAAAAGTATGTGGTACATTTACTCAATGGAATACTGCTCTACCATTTAAAAAGATTAAATGAGCCTTTGGGGACAAAATGTATAGATCTGGAGATGACTGTGGTAAGTGGTATTAGAAAGAAAGTGAAAGATATATTCCTTCATATGGGGAACATGAAAAACTAAAACAGACTAGAAAAAAAGCAACTAAGGTGATTAGTAACTAAGGTAACTGATGAAAACTATAGTGGTTTGTCAGGGAGCTCCTCCGGGTCCCCAACAGTGCCGGGAAGCGGGTTCCCTTCTACCTCTGAAGCCGGCGAGGAATGGATAAAAACTCAGGAATCCAATGCAGTTTTAAAAGGTTTTACTTATCACAGGTTCAGGCATACAAATCAGCAAAAGGAAAAGCCCGGTGCTTAGGATTCCAGGCTAGAACCCCAGCCACGTGTAGGCCAAGATGGCGGCCACCACGTGTAAAGGCGTTGTAAAAGGGGGAGACAAGACTTCCAAGAAGGGTGAGCACTCACAAAGAGAGATCCCAAAAAGAAGCACGGGAGAGAGGAAACAGGCTAGTTTTATACCCCTGCCACTCAGACCTTCCTCCCACTGTTATGGAAAGCAGGGAGGGTTAAATGCCCTTAGGTAATCCCTCCCTGCATCTCACCTAGGCCCTTTAGTATGCTAATGTTTTGAGCCAAGATCTGCCTGGAAATGCCTTTATAGGGTAGAGAAGGGGATTTCTGAGATGGCATGTCTCTGTACCAAAGACTAATACTAATGCCAGTTAAATATTTCTCCAAGCCTTCACAAGTCTCTTCTACTTCATTGTAGTTTTGTATTTTAGTTGCCTTTGAGTATATCAGGGAGCCATGCTTGCTTGCTTGGAAGCAAACAGCATTTCTCTCTGGTCTAATTACTTAGGGGTCCTACGTGGCCAGGCTAATATGCTGGTAAGATCTAGCTAGTCCCACAATGATTGTGGTAGCATGGGAGAATATTTATACCAGCTAGTACAGCATACATGGTCAGATAAACTGCCACATTTAGACTACCCCCCCTTATCTGAAGTGATTTGCAGGCAGCAATTCAGAGCAGATGCAGCGGCCCTTAGAGGAGTCCTGCAACAGTGGTTACCAGAGGGAAAGTGGAGATGGAGGAGGAACGGGTCAAGGTGTTTTCTTGACCCGTTTTGACAAATTTTGGTGTTTTCTATGTATATAGAAGTATGAAACAAAACCCCTAAAATTGCACAATATTCTAAGTCCATAACCAATAAAAAAAAAGCCACTGGAAGTTTGTCATCCCTCTTAGCATTAATTTCCTACAGTCCTATCCATTAGTAATCTAGTCTATTAGTAATCCTCAGTAGTTTTCCACATCTCTCTCTTCAATGGGCCATGTCTGACAACACTGCTTACCATACTGTAATCCATTTCTTTTCTTGTTTTCCCATAATGGTGATGATTGCTAAAATGGATGTAATTCCCCCATTTGAGAATGCCTGCAATGTTTTCTTAGTCCTTTGAAAAGTTAATTTATTTTCTTTTTCTTCTAGTTAGGCATCTTCTTTCCCTGCTGTAGAAAGTTGAAGCAAGCAAGACAGGTGAGGTTGGGCCAGAGGAATAGCGCAGCAGGTAGGGCATTTGCCTTGCATGCAGCTGTCCCAAGTTCAATACCCAGCATCTCATATGATCCCCTGAGCACTGTCAGGAGTAATTCCTGAGTGTAGAGCCAGGAGTAAACCCTGAGCATTGCCGGGTGTGACCCAAAAGCCCCCAAAAAAAAATTGATAAAGTCATGTGTTGCAGTACATGGCAGCCCAGAGGCTCTGCCTGGAGTTAACCTCCTGCAGGCCACTTTGTAGATAGGGGCAGGAAAACAGTTTGGATCTGTGACTCCATGTGGCAGAATATCTTACCATGTATTCTATGTTAGCCAGCATAAATATTTTTTCTCATGATACCACAATCATCGTGGGACTAGACAAATCTTACCAGTATTTTTATCTGGTATGGTGGATCTCTAAGTATAATATAGTTAAAATTAAATCAGAGAGAAATGCTGTTTGTCTCCTAGAAAGCAAGCAAGCATGGCTCTCTAATAAGTCTAAAGGCTAATACCTAGAACTGTGAAGTACAAAAGACAAGGATCTTGTGAATAGAGAAATATATAACTGGCTGTAGACTATCCATAGTACAGATACATGCCTTTTGTATTAATTCTGAGATACAGTCCATCTCAGATGCCCTTCCCCCCACTCTGCATAGGGCATGCAGAGAAACTTCAAGGGCAGACCTTGGCTGGGGCAATATTAACATTTCAGTGGGACCAGGTGAGATCCTGGAAGAAGCAAACCTGGAAGAATTGGCCTTAACTGCTATCCGTTGATGTGGGCCAGTCAGGGCTGAAAAGTTATAAAAGCAGTAGCCCTCTCTTTCCCTCTCTTGCTCCCTGCCTGCTCTCTGCCTCTGCTCTCCGTCTCTTGGCTCTCTGCCCGTTGGGCCTTAGCACATGGTAACAGCCATCTTGGCCTAGGAGCCATCTTGGCCTAGGATTCTAAACCTACATGTGGCCAGGGCCCAGCTAGGAACCTAAAGTTTGGGGGTTTCCTGTTACTAGATTGTGTACCAGAACCTGTGAAAGTAAAGCCTTTTGAAACTGCTGAATTCGCAAGTCTTTCTCTGTGCACTGGCTGCCAATCCCTGGAGCAGAATGGGATCTCTATCCTGTCCCCAGATTGTGTTGGGAAACCCAGGGTTCTCCAACAGTCATAAAGTTTGAATGATTACAGACATTCCGACTGATTAACTGCCCTGATTTGGCCTGCATGAGATATAAGAGAGCTACATCATCTAAGGGTATCTGGAGGGTGCAGGCTCAGCACACGGCTTTTCAGCACAACCTAAGTTCCCCAGCCCCCATGACTCATCTTGCCCACCACTCCAATCCTTTGCAACTCCCATCTGGGCCTTCTGTTGCGTGGGTGCTTGCTTGTAAGCAAGTGCCCCACCTCTGACTCACAGCATCCTTGTTAGCGTGTGGCTTTTCTGGGTACAGCATCATTGACATGAAGGTCAAGGAGAGGTCAGCAGAGTTCAGGCTCTGACACATTTGCTCAAAGCCAACTGACATTTGGACTCAGAACTGGCCATCAGGAGACTGTGAACACTCACGAGAATGTGACCGCTGTTTTCCCTTCTTCATCTCAAGAGCTGTAACCTGGACATTTACTGAGTTAATTCATCCTGTTCATAAAAATCTTTTCTCCTATATTCCATTATACAAGATATAAGAAAATTCTACATTCTGTTTAATATTGCCTCCCAACATCGTCTAACGCCGGAACCATCCTTCTCTCCCCTAAATTGAGCCATTAGCACCTATGGGAAGAAAATATGCCTCACACATTTTAAAGGGATTCCCAAGGAGCCAAGACAGAGAAGTGGTGCAATGAAAATAAAAGGTGACTGGACTTGACTTTGGATTGATAAGAAAACTAAGTTTGTTAATAGGTGGTTGGTCTATTTAAAAAAATTTAATGACAGTCTTTTCTACAATATCAGCATTAAGTCATAGGTGGAACATATGCTGTCTTATCTAGCCACAGAAATCCAAACCTCTCTTTAACTTGAAAATAAACCTATAAAACAATCCACTCAATAAGTGTAGATGGAGACAAGAATTTCTGATGTTGAAATGCTTTTATTGAGAAAGAGTGAAAGGCGAAGGCCAGTGTAACTGGCCAAGACTCAGGATCTAGTCCAACATAATCATACAGATGAAGTTGGATTTCAAAGGAAGGCAGGAGGGTCTCTCATGTAGCTGGACCCTTGGCACCAACCAAAAGTGTTATCACAGCATAATTGAAGTTGGTCGTCAACCACAACTTGAGAAATGAAAATGAATGACACTGTGCCAATGACGTGAGAGCAACTGCTTCATGGTTGAGAATCCGAATCCGAATCAGGCCTAGCAGATGGATCCACCACAGCAGGGACGGCTACAAGATGTACCAAAGACGGTGGTCTGGCAGGGGATGGGGCAGCAGGCACCAGAAGGCATGACACAGCTGGGACGGCAGGTGGTCTGGCAGATGGCGGGGCCACCACAGCTGGATGGCATGCCACAGCAGGGGCGGCTACAAGATGTACCAAAGACGGTGATCTGGCAGGGAATGGAACAGCAGGAACCAGAAGACATGCCACAACTGGGGCGACAGGTGGTCTGGCAGATGAGGGGGCCACCACAGCTAGAAGACCCGCCACAGCTGGAGCCACAGGTAGCTTGGCAGCTGGCAGAGCCACCACAGCTAGAAGATCCACCACAGCTGGGGCGGCAGACGGTCACGCAGCTGACGGGGGCACCACAGCTTGAAGATCCACCACAGCTAGAGGATCCACCACAGGTAGGGCGGCAGACGGTCTGGCAGCTGACAGGAACACCACAGCTTGAAGATCCACCACAGCTAGAGGATCCACCACAGGTGGGGCGGCAGACGGTCACGCAGCTGACGGGGCACCACAGCTTGAGGATCCACCACAGCTAGAGGATCCACCACAGCTAGGGGCGGCAGACAGTCTGGCAGCTGACAGGAACACCACAGCTTGAAGATCCACCACAGCTAGAGGATCCACCACAGGTGGGGCGGCAGACGGTCTGGCAGCTGACAGGAACACCACAGCTTGAAGATCCACCACAGCTAGAGGATCCACCACAGCTAGGGCGGCAGATGGTCTGGCAGCTGACAGGAACACCACAGCTTGAAGATCCACCACAGCTAGAGGATCCACCACAGGTGGGGCGGCAGACAGTCACGCAGCTGACAGGGGCACCACAGCTTGAGGATCCACCACAGCTAGAGGATCCACCACAGCTAGGGCGGCAGACGGTCTGGCAGCTGACAGGAACACCACAGCTTGAAGATCCACCACAGCTAGAGGATCCACCACAGGTGGGGCGGCAGACAGTCACGCAGCTGACAGGGGCACCACAGCTTGAAGAGCCACCACAGCTAGAGGATCCACCACAGCTGGGTCTGCAGACGGTCTGGCAGCTGATGGAGCCACCACAACCAGAAGACACTCCACAGCTGGGGCCACAAGTGGGGCGGCAGCAGATGGGACGGCAGCAGCTGGAAGACCCACCACAGCTGGGGCGGCAGATGGTCTGGCAACAGACAGGGCGGCCACAGCCTGATGACATGCCACAGCTGGGGCGACAGCAGGTGGTTTGGCAGCAGGACTCTTCAGAGGTCTTGACCATAGGCCTGGTCAGAGCACATGGCGTCATAGCAGGAGTTGATCATGGTGTCAGAGGATGGAGGATCTGGATGAGTTTTCAGGAGAGTGAGTTCCCAAGTGTGGAAGTCTCCTCATCTCGTGTCCTTTTATACCCAACCGAGGAGCTTCTGACACCTGGTGAAGGGCTATTACTTTGTTATTGTTTGCCGTCATTGTTTGCAATTACCAAATTAGTTAATTGCTGGGGAGTCTATGGAAAAGTTAGACTCAATGCTCTCTTTTTCCTATTTCTGTGCTAGGGTTCATCCAATTTAGTCTTTCTTCCTGACTCACTTCTTGTCTGCATTCTGATGTGTAGCATCTAATTTCAAAGACTCTTCAGCCTCCTCATCAGATTTGTTGTCATGTGATACTTTGCTTCAAGTTCACCCCTTCTTGAGTCATACATGAAGCTTGGTGTCACACACAAGTCCCTCATTGTTCCTCAGGGGAGACTATACCTTGTTTTTGTAAACTCCTTTGAGAATATTAAACTGTGTAGTACATGGAACAGAGCTGCCACCGGCTCTCCCTGTGCTCAGCTGATCATGAGGCGTTTGGGAGGGAAGGTGGGTTCTAGCCCCAGTCTGTCATCCCAATAGAGCCTCACAAGAAGCCAGAGGAACCCCTGTACCATGAGGGCAGCCATTTTCAACATCCGGACTCCACAGCTCGTCAGAGCTCCACCCAAAAGAAAAACCAATCTCTCCCCATTAAATGTACGAACTGAGAGCCTACTACCAAGAGTATCCCACCCTCAGGGCAGAGCCTGGCATGCTACCCTTGTAGTTTTGATAAAAACCAGTGCAATTATAGACTTCATTTCCATGACCTAAATGAATGGTTTGAGGCTCTTCGTGTTCCTAGAGCAAGCGGATGGCCTTGGGCTACACCAGCACACGACAGGAAAATATGGAGATGTTACCAGTGTCCGTTCCAGCAAATCAATGAACAACTGGAAGACAAGTGAAGTGAAGTGATACAAGTACTAGGATAAAAGTTGAAAGAATTTTTATGAGCACACATAAGATGAGGTGGCTTTCTAAGAGAAATCACTTAATAAAAGAAGTGTTGTATTTAGGGTATATCACTAAGAATATAATTAAAGAAAAGACTGAAAAGTTATACAACAGAAACACTTTCATGCTTACTTATTAAGATAACTTTTAAAAATAAACCGAAAGTTTAAAAAAAAGAGAGTAAAAAGCAGTATCTTAACTAATATAAGAAAAAAGAAAGATAAAAGATCTACAAGCAAACACAAAATTGAATATTAGCTACAATTTCACCCAAAAAAGTGAGCCTTACATTTTTTAAAAGTATTGTGTCTCACTCATCACTTGATCACTTGAATCCCGATATTCATCAATTTGCTCAAGAGGGCGCCAGTAACATTTCCATTGGACCCTATCACGTGCCAATGTAGCCCAATGGCATCTGGTTGATTCAGGAATATGAAGAGCCTCAAACCATTTGTTCAGGGTCTTGATGAAGAAGTCTGACCATCTTGTAGGTGGGGCGGCCACGTGATCTTTTGACATCCCTTGGGATCCAGTCGGTAATGGCTCTAGACCAGCAGTTGTCTCCAAATCACATTACATGTCCAGCCCATCTGATTTTCGATGCCTTGGCAAAGCGAGACAGCGTCCCTGATTCTGGAATAGTGGCGGAGGTCAGAACTCCGGACTCCTTCTCTCACTTGAGTGAGGCGTGATATTCCAAGCATAGCTCTTTCGATGCCTCTCTGGGAGACCCGAATAGCATTCTCATCCTGCTTTCGTAGGGCCCAGGTCTCTGAGGCTTATGTTAATGCAGGGAGAACAGTGGAGCTATCTGCATAACATAAATATATAGGTACATATTATGATACCAATATCCAAGGTCAAGTGAAACATACATCAGGAGGTCCTGTCAAAGGTGGAAATTATCACAAACTTGTGGGAGTCAGAGGCTAGGTAAGACAGAAAATGGAACAGTGTGGTAACAATTGTGAGGGTACTAATGCCAACCTAGAACTGAGCATTAAATAGAGGCAAAAAGATACACATGACAACCCTTTAATGTATGTTCTGTAATCCATAGTCTGGAGAGGAAGGAAAAGAGAAAGATAGAGAAATGAAAAGAAATAAAGAACCTGCCATGGAGGAGGGCTGGGGGAGGGGGAGGGAACCGGGGACGTTGGTGGTGGGAGATGGGCACTGGTGGCGGGATGGGTGCTGCTACACTGTATGACCAAAACCCAAATATGAACTTTTTAATTGTATATCTTTGTAATTGCAAAAATAAAAAAATTAAAAAAAAATAATAAAAAAATGATAAACTATAAATTTTATAAAATTATAAAATAAAATAAATTTATAAAATTATAAACTTAATAAAATATGAACTTTCTAATATTTAACATTTAAAAAAAAAACAAAAACAAACAAAAAAAAAAAACAAAGAGATGTGCCCGGAGCCGGAGGTTCTTTGTCCTTTTAGCTATTTCTTCAATGCCTTTGAAGGCATTCCATGCTGCTCTCTTCCTCCTGCGCAGCTCAGGTTTAAGGTTGTTCATCATGTTGATTTCTCGACCTAGGTACACATAACTGCTGCATTCAGAGATGTTTGTTCCATTGAGAGTGAATGGGGCCTCTGGAACTAGTTCATTTTTCATAAACATGGTTTTCTTTAGATTCAGCTGTAGACCTATCTTTCCACATTCTCGGTCAAAGTCAGCCAGTATTTGTGCCGCTTGGCTAATGTCTCACTCATAATTTTAATATATAACTGAATAGTGTAACCATTCACTAAGTCATGTATGGAAAATATTCTGTGTTCCAGGACCTGATGTACAAAAAATATTTTATTTTAAATTATAATACATTGATACATTTTATTTACAAACAAAAAAAAGTAGATCTTCTCAGTCATAAACTGCAGGGGTTTACATTGGGGCAGAGTTTTTCTTTTGTGATTTAATAATGACTAAAAAAAAACTTAAACATGCATGACCTTTGACCAATTTTACTTCTAGGAAATTATTCAACAGATACACATACACATGTGCTCCAAGACATAAATAAGTGTGCAGCATTCTTCGCACCATTGTAAAAGTGAAACTGAGATTGAACTGTATTAAAATTAGGGAGAAATATGTCCTTAACCACGGCAGAGCCTGGCAAGCTACCTGTGTCGTATTTGATATGCCAAATACCAGTAACAATTATAGACCTCATTCCCATGACCTGATGGAATGATTTGAGGCTCTTTATGTTCCTGGAGCAAGTAGGTGCCCTTGGGCTCTACTAGCATGAGACAGGACATATGGAGATGTTCTTGGTGCCTGCTAGAGCAAATCGATGTTGAACGGGAAGACAGTGATACCATGATAGGAAGCACACACCTATGCTTAGAAGTGATCAAACATCATTTGTCATGAAGAAAAACACTTTTTGAAATATTTTTTGTGACTTTTCTGTAACTTTACATTTTTATCAATGAAGCGAAGGAAAATGAGGTTTTGTGAATTTACTGGTTTTATTTGAATATTGTGTGAAGTCAATTAGGAAAAAATTACATATAAATCTTAATTACTCTAAGCTGATAATATTCTAAACAAATTCTCAATGTTCTTGTTTGTTGTCTTCAAATAGCCATTTCTAGAGTGGTTTCAGTTTTAGCATCTTTCTTTACACTTACAGGACAACTTGCACATAGTTTGTGCCCCAATTGTTAGTGATGGTAGGAAAGTTGATGTTTGTGGAGACATAGTTGAGATTCCAATGAGAAATCACTAACAAAGTCAAAACAGGTGTATTAGCCATATGATCTTCTTTGGGACTATTCTAGGGACATTGAGGTCTGTTTTTTTTTGCCAGCCTGGCTACTGCTGTTCCACACGTCACAGATCCACCAGAATATCTTTCCTCACTCATCTTGCCAAAGCTCCTGTCCCTGCATGCAACTTGCTACCTCAGTTTTGCCAAAATTCAACATACTGCCTTTGCTGTTCTCTTCATTCTAGAATGTTTGAAACAGCTGAGGGGATCCTGTCTCCTTCACTTTCATTTCATCCTTCTTTATTACCTCTGTTCAGTGCAAATCAATATCTGATCCAGAGTCATGACCCCAAGCTCAGAAATGGGCTCATCATCTTTTGTCTCTATGACTTGCATTCAGCTTTCGGCAATGATCATGATTAACCAGGTTGTGTTTTATTGTCTATACATTATATTTAGTAATTTCTTCTAGATTGCTAAACTCCTTTTACGAACACTGGATTGTCTATCTCCATCTTCTTTCCTAGCACAAATTATCTTACATAATATCATTTGATTTTTGTTTAATATTTATGGATTTTATTTATTTATTTTATTTTTAAAAATAAAATTATTTATTTTATTTTTAAAAATAAAATTATTTATTTTATTTTTAAAAATAAAATTATTTATTTTATTTTTAAACTTGCTTTCAAATCATATAGTCTTATTTATTATTTTTGCTTTTTTTGGAGACACACCCAAGTAATTGTCATACGCTACTCTAGCTGTTCGCTACTCTAGCTGTTCGCTACTCTCAGCTGTTCGCTGTTTGCTCAAGGGCCACTTCTAGCAGTGCCAGGGCTCACACCTGGGACTTTTGCATGCAAAGCATGGATCAGTCTTCTTCCCTTGTTCCCTTATCTCTATCTCTCCTCTCTCTCCTCTCCTCTCTCTCTCTTTCTCTCTCTCTGGGACCCACACGGTTCATCAATAAATGCTAGACTTAGAGATGACTACAAGAGTATGCTACCTGCATGGCAGAGCCTGGCAAGCTACCCGTGTTGTATTTGATATGCCAAATACCAATAACAATTATAGACCTCATTCCGGAATGGATTGAGGCTCTTTATGTTCCTGGAGCAATCAGATGCCCTTGGGCTCTACTAGCATGAGACAGGACATATGGAGATGTTACTGGGGCCTGCTCGAGTAAATCGATGATGAAGGGGAAGACAGTGATATAGTGATACAGTGATTAATATTTTCATTTGAGTGATAACATGTTAATTCATAAGTTGTTTATCTTAACTGATGAAAGCAGATCTTGGGTCCAAGTGTTTTAAAGATCTACAACCCCCAATATACTCTTATTTTCAACTTTCTGCAAATAGCTCTACTGCTGGATGCAGAGAAATTTTGTATTACATCTTTAGTTTCTTCTGCAACAGCAAGAACAATTTCCCTCATCCCTCCACTTCCAATGACCCAGTGGGCGTGGCTATGAGCTCCATAGCCACCATCATCAGAATTGCTGGAGAAGAGAACATCCAGACGCACAGCTGTGCTGGCTCCTTCACACAGCCAGGATTAGATAACAACCAAGTTTAGGGCGGATCCTTTCCAGGACCTAGACTGTATCACTGTATCACTGTATTACTGTCTTCCTGTTCATCGAGCGGGCTCCAGTAACATCTCCATATGTCCTGTCTCATGCTAGTAGAGCCCAAGGGCTTCTGCTTGCTCCAGGAACATAAAGAGCCACAATCCATTCCGAATGAGGTTTATAATTGTTACTGGTATTTGGCATATCAAATGCAACACGGGTAGCTTGCCAGGCTCTGCAATGCAGGTAGCATACTCTTGTAGTCATCTCTAAGTCCAGCATTTATTGATGAACCACGCTGCCACAAGTGGCTGCGCAAGCCGGGCTGTGATAGGGTGGTCTGCTGGGTGGAGTTCTGATGAGAGGGGAAGTCGGATGAGGAAAATGGAGGCCCTCATGGAGTGGGGGGTCATCTGGCTTGTTGTGAGGCTCTGCTGGGGTGGCGGGCCAGGGCTAGAACCCGCCATCCCTCCTGGGCACCTCGTGAGCGGCTGGGCACAGGGAGAGCAAGTAGCAGCTCTGCCCCATGTCTGAGTCTCTGGATCAGCATACCTGAGCCGGATTTAAAAACAACTGCTGCAGGGTGGATCTCGATGAGCCTGGCTGTGATAGGCTGGTCTGCTGGGTGGAGTTCTGATGAGAGGGAAGTCCAGAGGTGGAAAATGGAGGCCCTAATGGAGTGGGGGTCGTCTAGCTTGTTGCAAGGCTCTGCTGGGTGGCTGGCCAGGGCTAGAACCCGCCATCCCTCCTGGGCTCCTCATGAGCATCTGGGCACAGGGAGAGCAAGTAGCAGCTCTGCCCCATGTCTGTGAGTCTAGACCGATATACCTAGACCGTATATACATTGTAATGATCATTATAGTTGGAACAAACTGGGGCGGATGTGGTATGGGGTTTTGGTGGTGGGCTGTGTTCTTTGGTGGTGGTAGGGGGCATATTGGTGGCGGAGCTGGTATTGAATACACAAAGAGTTTATATGATAAACCCTAAATATCTGTAGGATAAGCCACAATATGTGTGTGTGTGAGAGAGAGAGAGAGAGAGAGAGAGAGAGAGAGAGAGAGAAAGGAAAAGTGTCTGCTATAGACATAGACTGGGAGGAGGTGGGAGGGAATCGGAGACATTGGTGGTGGGAATGGGGCACTGGTGGAGGGATGGGTGCAGGAACACTGTATGACTGAAACTCTATTATGAACATCTTTGTAATTGTATATCTCACAGTGGTATACTTTAAAAATTATACAGCAAGAACAATTATGTCTTTACAATGCAGAATGCTTTGGCATTCCAACAGTATTCCCATCTCTATGTCTGAGAGACTCTTTTAAAATTCTTAGTCAGAGAAGGAAGCTCCTTTTCGAGGTTCTGATCCATCATCCCTGCAATTGGCTGTAAGCAATAACTTGAGCATCTTCAACCTTTTGGGCCCTACCTTTGCCTAAAAGAACCCAATCTTTGAACTAGAATTCTAGTATTGCTGCATTAGTCTCCATAGAAATTTGGATTATGTCTTGAAAATGCACAATATTTCCATAGTTTATGTGTTCTCACATTTTGAAGCAGCATGTTATCTTAATGGGAACATTGTTATTCAAAGACAAATCTATAGGATCCTGATAATTGAAATAACCACCCTCTGAATATATAACCCTTTGATCCAAGATATAGAATGACTGCATTCATTAATAGGATATAAATAGATACCGATGTCAAAAGATCACGTGGCTGCCCACCTACAAGATGGTCAGACTTCCTTGTCAAGACCCTGAAGGAATGATTTGAGGCTCTTCATATTCCTGAATCAACCAGATGCCATTGGGCTACATTGGCACATGATAGGGTCCAATGGAAATGTTATTACTGGCGCCCGCTCGAGCAAATCGATGAATAACAGGATTCAAGTGATCAAGTGATCAAGTGAAATAGATACCAGTGTTTTAGTAAGTGTGGGAAATGGTAATGGCAGATTAAAACTCACCATTGACTATACACAAAGAGACTTAAGTGATAAACTCTAAATATCTGCAGGGCTAGCCACAATGTGTAAAATAAGAGGGAGAGAGATGCAGAGACAGAGAGAGAGAGAAAGAGAGGAAACAGGGCTACCTGCTATTGAGACAGCCCGGGGTGGGCGGGAGGGGGTGGCGTACATTGGTGGTGGAAATGGGGCACTGGTGGAGGGATGGGTGCTAGAATACTGTATTACCAAGAACCAATTATGAACACCTTTGTAATTGTATGTCTCACAGTGGTATAAAAAACAATTTTTAAAAATAATAAATAAAATGGAATAACTTCCTGTTATCAATGACATAAAGAAATGTAAGATAAAGGAAATCAGTCTTAGTGAAAATATAAAAATGGTAGTAAGGAAAAAAGAGAGAGAGCAATAGTACAGCAGGTAACGTACTTGCCTTGCATATGGATGACCCAGGTTTAATCTCCAGCTCCCATATGGTCCCCTAAGCACTGCCCAGAGTGATTCCTGAACACAGAGCCAGGAGTAAGCCCTGAGCACCTCTAGGTTGTCCCACCCACAAAGGAGAATAAAAAGAGAAGGAAGGATGCTCAATTCAAAGTCAAGGTATCCAGGAAATTATTCAAAGATTTGATTTATCTGATACCAAAGAAGATATTCCACCAACAGGGAATGTCTCTGCGAGGATGAAAGATACTGAAAATTATTTGGTGCAAGAAAGACTGGTCACACCCTGAGAGAAAGAGTTTTCCCTGCCTTCATGAGGCTTCTTAAGTACCACTGAACGCTAATGAAGCAGTTCACTAGGCACGAGACATTCATTTTGGGAGAACTTTGCAAACCAAAGATAACCTGCATGTATTAAAGACCATTCCTGACATTATGAAAGAAGCTTGAGAGAATATCATGCTGATGTTCAGAACTAGTTACAGGTAGAATTTGTCCTGTGATATATAATGTGACTCAAAGACTCACAGACATGGGGCAGACCTGCTACTGGCTCTCCCTGTGCCCAGCCGCTCACGAGGTGCCTGGGAGGGATGGCGGATTCTAGCCCTGGCCTGTCACCCCAGCAGAGCCTTGCAACAAGCCAGATGACCCCCACTCCATGAGGGCCTCCATTTTCCACATCCGGACTTCCCTCTCATCAGAACTCCACCCAGCAGACCAGCCTATCACAGCCCGGCTTGTGCAGCCGCTGCGGCAGCTGGTTCATCAATAAATGCTGGACTTAGAGATGACTACAAGAGTATGCTACCTGCACGGCAGAGCCTGGCAAGCTACCCGTGTTGTATTTGATATGCCAAATACCAGTAACAATTATAGACCTCATTCCGGAATGGATTGAGGCTCTTTATGTTTCTGGAGCAAGCAGATGGGCTCTACTAGCATGAGACAGGACATATGGAGATGTTACTGGGGCCCGCTCGATGAACAGGAAGACAGTAATACAGTGATACAGTGATATGGTCTAGGTCCTGGAAAGGATCCGGCCCTAAACTTGGTTGTTATCTAATCCTGGCTGTGTGAAGGAGCCAGCACAGCTGTGCGTCTGGATGTTCTCTTCTCCAGCAATTCTGATGATGGAGCTCACCTCCATTTTCCACCTCTGGACTTCCCTCTCGTAAGAACTCCACCCAGCAGACCAGCCTATCAGCCCGGCTAGTGCAGCCGCCAGCGGCCATATGGTTCATCAATAAATGTTGGATTTAGAGATGACTACAAGAGTATGCTACCCGCACAGCAGAGCCTGGCAAGCTACGGCGTGTCGTATTTGATATGCCAACTACCATTAACAATTTTAGACCTTATTCCCATGACCTGATGGAATGGTTTGAGGCTCTTTATGTTCCTGGAGCAAGCAGGTGCCCTTGGGCTCTACTAGCATGAGACAGGACATATGGAGATGTTGCCCGCCAGTTGCCATACTGGTGCCCGCTCGAGCCAATCGATGTTGAACGGAAGACAGTGACAATGATATAATGTGCCCTTAAGCAAGAACAACATTCTCAGTCTTTGAAAACACAGTGATTTTTCTCATCTGGAATGTGTGGGGGGGGGAGGGTCGACGGAGTGATAGCTTAGCAGATATGGGGTTTGCCTTGCGTGCTGCCTACCTGGATTCTATCCCCAGCATCCCATATGGTCCCCTGAGAACCTCCAGGAGTAATTTTTTGAGTGCAGAGCCAGGAGTAACCCCTGAACATCACCGGGTACTCCCCAAAGAGCAAAATAAAAAAGTGAATGTGATGAGAGTGGTCAAGAAACCCAAAATGGGTATTGCCTAATATTGGCAATATTGATATAGGTCCCCGTGAGGAACAGTAAAATAAAATAAAACACAAGATGAAAAGAATAACAGTATAAAGTTTATTTAAAATATGCAAAGAGGGAGAATCCCCATATCTAGCAAGAAAACAGTGGTCATTAAAAAGAAGAGAGTAGAATAAAAAAAAACAAAAGATCAGTGCAAAAGAAATATTATCATGAAGATTACTGAGCAATAAGTATTCTTCAGAAAATAAGAAAAGGCTGTGAGGATTTGTTTTCCTTGCTTACTAACAGGGAGAAAGCAGAGGACTTATCTTCCGAGACAAAGATCCTTAATTCATCTGAGAGATGCACACATCTGGTTCCCCAACTTCCCTTAAGCTGATTCACAAGTCTCTTATAAAGCAGATTAGTATGAAACTGTGTGATGGCATGTTAGCTTTCAGCAAGCTATGAGAGGAAATGAATTGACCCTAGGAATAACAAGGTAATGAGGAGGTTGGTGGATGCAGATGTTGGCTCTATGGCTTCTAGACGAGCAACAGGAAGTTTGGTAGCCCCTGGACATGCAACAGGAAGCGGCTGGTCCTGCAATGAGTCCTGACAGCAGTGGGGCCGGAATAGGGCTGCAGAAACAGAAAGGGGACAACTGGGTTAGCAGCTGCCGGAGCCGAAGGTCTCAGGGAGGCACCCAAGCAGGCACCAGCCCTTGGGTGGGTAGCAGGTTCTGTGGGAGTACACAGGCGTGCTGCAGGCTGGCTGGGCACAGGATGAGCCACTGGGACGACACAGGGCTGACAGCAGAGTTTTCAACAGCGAGAAGGGCTACAGCAAGGCTGGCAGCAGGGTCTGCAGCAGCAATGGGGGCAGCAGCAAGGTTGGCAGCAGCTGGACCAACAAGCAGGTGGGCAGGCAGCAAGAGGAGCAGCACCTGGTTGCAGGGATGGTGGGGGACTGGTGTACCGAGGGGACTTTCCCAGAAGATGCTGACCTGTCGGGGGCCCTGGCCAGCGACCCCCTGGCACGAATGGGGGAGACCTGGATCTTGCCAGACTTCACCTCTGTGAAAGGAGAGGGTAGGACTTGGGAAGGAATATCTGCCTTGCTGCTGTAGCAGAAAGGAAAAGACACCAACGCAGCAGGGGTCCTGGAAACCGTCCCAATTTTTTTTTGGGTCACACCTGGCAATGCTCAGGGGTTTCTCCTGGCTCTACACTCAGGAGTTACTCCTGGCGGTGCTCAGGGGACCATATGGGATGTCGAGGATCGAACCCGGGCTAGTATGGGCCAGCCGCGTGCAAGGCAAATGCCCTACCCGCTGGACTATCGCTCTGGCCCCCAGAAAGCATTCCATTTTGTTGAGCACAGTTTAAGCCTTTTATACAATTTTTGGGTGGAGGGGGTATAAGCACAGATCATGTAGCATCCTGGGCCATTGCAACAGAGAACAATCACTGATTTAGCATTTGCAAGGTAGCAGCCACTGATTTACATATTCCTGTGGTCAGAAGACCAGGCACATGCTGCCTCACCTTAGATGGAAATCATTTGCCTGTCAGTCTCCCATTGGATAAGCACAGATCTCTTTCACGTGGGTGTAAACTCTTGAGCATCCTGAAGCTCCACTGCCCTGAGAACAGGGCCCATCTCTGGGCCCCACCAGACCCCAATACTAGCTGCTTGGATTCCAACACTGACCCTCTTGCTCGGGGAGGGGGTTTAATACCCTGGACCCCCAAAGTTTACACCAATAAGATAGAATTTTCTTGTGTTTGGAAACAACAAAGTCCCTAGGGGAGTTGCTAAGAAGTTGTTTTCTAAGTGTCTTGCATCTTCACAGAATTAATTAGCGTTTGATGTGTTTCTTAATTGACAGTAATTCCTAGGAGCCTTTCTCAGATAAAAGAAGACTGTGACATCAGTTTAATGATAGTCTGGTCATGTGATCAAGTTCCTGAAGCTTCATGAGGTCATGATGTATTGCTCCCCCAACTTTGTTGGCGACATTATTTTGGGACGGGTGGTGGGGATGAGGCGGAATTGATGCTGCATGCTTTCAGTGAGGAGTGTTATTCGGGCTGAATCCAGGCATTTACCTTTGACTCTGGAATCAGTTCCGGCACAGCTCCCCTCTCTAAGGAGCTACATAATCCCCTGTATAGCCCAGTGCTATGAAACTCTCGTGAGAGGATGTTTGGTCCTATCTCTTCCACATAAGAACTAAAGCAGAATAGAAAAGAAATAGTGACCTGAAATTAACAACAACAACAAAAAAAAGCCAATACATCCTTGGTGATAATTAGAATTGAGAGTTTTCCTGGGCTAAACCACTCATCTCTCTATGTAGGCGCAATTCTTGGAAAACTAGGAAGATCTGGTTACTCCATGGTCAGCCTTGCTCTCTACTGAGTAGGTGGCCTCATGCACAGTCTTCACATTTACTCTCTCTCTTTATCATGAAAAATGTGTTTAGTTGATTTGCCGGATCATTTGTTTTATCTTTGTAGTCTAACCTATTAAGTTTTTTAATTGTGCAAATTATTAATTTCCAACATCATCAGTTTCAACAATATGTACAATTCAAGTCACTGTAACCAGTAAATGAAACACAAATTAACCCCAGTTCCTCCAAATCAAGCCTCCTCACTCATCCTAAAGGTAGCTAATCACTCCACTGGCATCTAGCCCTACTGATTGTTTTGGGATCCTTTATGACCTTGATATTTGGAGACATATAGCATTGTTCTTTCTGCTATGATTGTAAGATTCATTCATGTAATTATCACACATTTACTCACTGCTGTGTAATCAGCCACTGAAGGAATGTTACTCAATATGTTAACTATCTAGTTCATAAACTTGTAAAATTATTTGCAGCTTTGTGATCACAAACTGCATTTTTACAATTTGTTCAGTAACATGTATTAATTTTTTTGGATATGCAAATAAAGTAGAAATTTCTAAGGTAAAAGTAGAATTACTCATGGAATTACTTGGTCAGATATTTGCTCTCTGTAGTGGTATTGATCATATTAAATTTGCCTACTAACTAGTTTATTAGATTTATCCTTAAATATTTAATTCTATTGTATATAATATAATACTTAATTTTAACTGCTAATAAAATATTATGCATGTTGATTTTGGTTTGTTTTTTTTAGGACCATACTAGGTGGTGCTCAGCCTTACTCTGGACTCTGTGCTCAGAGATCACTCTTGGTGGGCTAGAGGAACCCTGTCAGTTGCCGGGATTGAACCCAAGTGGGCTGCGGGCAAGTCCCTAACTTTCATGTATAGCTCAAGAATATGTTTTCATCGCAAAGCCTTGTAATCTGTATTTGAGGAAGTTCGTCTGAGTTAAAGCACTTTCTGCCTATAGCTTTTCCCCAGGGTGTGGGTCAGCCCTGCAGTGTAGTCAGGAATAGAAAGGCGCAATGATACTTTGCCATAGTTTCTAAAGAGGAGAAACTACTCTGTTTCTGTTACTTACAGACACTTTTATTTAAAAGGAAAAATCTATTTGGGAGACCAGAGCAATAGTTCAACAGGTTGGGAATTTCCCTTGCATGCAGCCAACCTGGGTTTGGTCACCAACGCCCCACATGGTCCCCTAAGTACTTCCAGGAGTATTCTCTCAGTGCAGAGCTAGATAAGTCCCAAGCTCAACCAGGAATGTCTCTTCCAAAAAAGAAACAAAACCAACAAAAATTATTTTTCAGTTCTTTATTTTACATGGTTTTCTAAAATAAAAATGTGTTGAAATTCATAAATTTCAACTATTTCTTTACTAATGGGAAGATCTATTATTCTGTTTTGTTTTGGGTAAATGCTATATGAAACATTATTTTGTGTTAAAATGTCCAACAATCTGGTACTGTGAATGCAATTCAATTCAGAGACAATTGTATGCTTGTGGCATTGTATTTTATTTGCTTATATCATGTTTGGGATACACGCTTTGATCACCCTTCACAAATGTACTCTCCTCTACTCCTCTCTTTCCTTCACTTCTAAAATGTTAGCTCTGATTCCACACTTTCCTGTGGCCCTATGCCCTTGATGTGACTCCCTATATTGCTGTATGTGGAGGCAACTTCAGACCTGTAGTATTAACGGTAGTGCCACAGTGGGAAAGACTTGAGGAACAACAATCTGTCAAGCAAATACAACATTCCACAACTTAATTTCTGGCATGAAAGTGTAAAAATTCCAAGAGAACCTTTCAACCAAATTTCTCAGCATTGTTCTGTACATGGAACAGAGACAAGTAAGTTCAGACCAATTTTCTGAATGTAATACTCAACATTCCTGCAACAATAATGTATTATTCTGAAAAAATGTAGTTGAGATAAGGAATTGACGTTAACCCTTTATAGGGAGGTGAAATACCTGTCTGGCATGTAAGCTCATTTCTACTCATTGAAGGACATCTGAAAGGAATAGTTATTACAAGATCAAAATTGTAAATAGTGATACCTGTGCAATTAATATGTAAATCATGAAAACCCATGTAGCTTTCTTTGATAGTCTTACCCCACTGAGTTATATTTATGGTTTGAAGACACTAGAGAAGAAAGCCCCATTACCTTAAAATATACTTCTACACCACGCTCTGTCATAATGAGTTCTTCAATATTATATTAGAAATAGAACCAAGGAGTGCTTACACCGCTAAATCATCACTATTTAGTGTCATTAAGGAATGTCCAAGAACAAGAAAATGAGAGATTAAATTGTCTTGAAAATGGTACTCAAAAAGGTAAAAACAGTAAGAAAGCAAAACTGTGCGCAGGCATCTAAGAAAGAAGCAATGGCATCATTTGCAGAATTGACTCTTGCCTGGTTAATGATTTCATGAAAATTAATGTATATTTCCTAAATGGAAAGAAATGTAGGGATATGTGTGAGATAGTTAGCCACAAAAGTTTACTTTTTCTTCTTTTCCACATTCTGCTTATTCTCAGCAATTATTGAGAATAATAATTTTCCATAAATTATTTTCCATAAATGTCTCATATTTACCCCCAAAGACTTAGGGAGTTATTTTATTTCTTAATATGCTTTAAGTTCTGGATCGTTCAAAACATAAATGCTCATTATATAGTTTCTCAATCCCAACTGTCTCCTTATGTAGGATAAAAGCATTTTCACCAGGGGAATAAATTGTCATCAAGCTGGGGAATGCAATATCTGGTCTATTATTTTTATATTCCCTGCTATATTCTTAGATAGTTAGGAAAAGAAGGAAATTTTTTAAATTTTGTTTTATTATTTATTTACTTTTGCTTTTTGGGGTCACACACAGCAATGTTCAGGGGTTGCTCCTGTCTCTGTAATCAGAAACTGATGCTACTCTGGGGACCATATGGGATGCCGGGATCAAACCCACACCAGCCGCAAGCAAGGTAAATACCCTGCCCACTTTACTATCACTCTGGCCCCAGGAATCTTAATTTTGATGCCCAAGATAATGAGGAGTCAAGCCCTTTATATGAGGCTTTCCTGGCAAGGACATAATGGACACCAAAATACATTTGATGAGAATAAATGAAATGAGTAGTTGAACAACACCTGAGATACAAAATGACTCTAAATTCTCCCCTAAATCTACCTTAAAATGAAGATGCTGATCTCTGAGTATGGAAAACTGACTTGAGGAAAAAAAAATCTGCAAACAGGCATCAAGGGTAAGAAGGCCAAGAAACCCTTATTCATATTATTTATCTAAATAAATAGATGTATAAACTCGTCTAGCTTCAAAGGAAAACATCATAGCACCCTTAAAACAGTAAAAGCAGACCCACAGAGTCTAGCAATCCTACACTAGGGAACTTCCAAATAATACAAAAATACTAATCTGAGAAGGTCCATGCACAGCTATGTCCATTGACACACTATTTAAAATAGGCAAAATTTTGAAACACCCCCAGGAAGATGTGGTTTATCTATACAATGACATACTCTTAAGCTATAAGAAGAGATGAAATCTGAATTTTTTCCCCCTACAACAACTGGAAGGAACCATACTAAGCAAAATACATTTAAACCAAAGGAAAAAAGACAAATACTGGCTGATGTCACTCACTGATGCTATAGAAGGAAACATATAGGGGGAGAGAAAACTCTAAGGGGTGGAGTCCAAGTCCCTGAGTTCAATCCCTGGAAACTTTTGCCCTTAAGCAATTCTAAGTGTGCCCCCACTGCCCGCCCCCTCTGAAACACCAGGACAGACCATCATCGCGTCACAGGTATGACCATCCAACATCAGGCCCATATCCTTGGCCACTATTGCTGGGTGTCACTCCCTAAGCACTGCCTGAGAAGCTCTGATTTTTTTTTAAATTAAAAAAATAAAAACATTTTAAATGCTCTAAACTAGGAGGGCAGGAGAGCTGTGGATGGGAAAGGGCCTATGGACAGTGTGGGGAGATAGTTGAAGTGTGAAGGTGGTGTCTATGCTGTATGCAAACATTGCCTACTAGCCCTTTTCAATACTTGAGCTCTTCCAAGTATTTATATCACTTCAGTCTATTAAACTTAAATTAATAAAAATTACACGTTAAAAAAATACTTGGTTCTAGTTTATACTTAGACCCTAGATCTCAGTTCAATTGCTGCAAGTATTGACAGATGAATGTCAATGTCGTAGCGGGAACAAAAGACCAGCTCTCAATCTTGTCTCTTCACGCGTGGTTCCGTGTCATTCTTACAATGAAGTTTCTCATCTATAACTGCAAAGTGAGGCTCCAGGTCGGGCGTTTTGGAGCCAGAGCCAGAGTGAGTCCTATTTCAGGACTGATGCACAACAAAGCAAAGACAATATGGGATTAAAATCATTCAGAATTTATTAGGAAGCGTACAGATAAGTCTCCTGCAGGGAAGGAGAGTACTCAAAGTGTTGGCAAGAGGAAGGAGGCGGGCTCAACACTGAGTGCATTAGCAAAGCAAATATGATCATAGGGCGGGAGCAACGGCCCAGTGGTAGGGCTTTTGCCTGGCATGTGGCCAACTAGGGTCCCATCCCCGGCATCCCCTGTAAGTCCCTGAGCTCCTCCAGGAGTAATTCCTGAGTGCAGAGTCGGGGTAACCCTGAGCATCGCCAGGTGTAACTCAAAAAGTAAAACAAATATATATGTATATATATATACATATATATTTGTTTTACAAATATATATATGAGATTATATATATATATTTATATATATGAGATTTTAAAAATTATTAATTCTGTCTTGAAACCCGTGCAAAAGTTATGATGATATGATTGCCTCGCTTATTTAGAAGGAAGAGAAGTTCCTGACATCAGTAATCAAAGCCAAGACCAGTACCCCAATTCAGGATGCTTGGAGCACAAAAGGGACTTACAAAGGGCAGGGAGAGCACTGAGGAGGGCTCTGCACTCTAGCAGCTGATTCACAGACACACTGGCAGGAGCCCCCTTCTAGGAAGGGACAATCCCCAGGAAACTGCCAGTGAACTGCAGGCACAGGTGCGGGCCCAGGGGCGGGTCCTGGCCAGCCCATCAGCAGCAGCAGGACTGGCCCGAGGAAGTGCAGCCGAAGCTCTCAGGGAGGCACCCGAGCAGGGCGCAGCAGTTGGGGTGGTAGCAGGTTCTGTGGCAGTACACGGGCGTGCAGCAGGCTGGCTGGCAGCAGGGAGTGCCACAGCAGGGCTGGGAGCAGCAAGGGGAGCAGCAGGGCTTGCAGCAGCAGGGTGGGGGCAGCAGGGCTTGCAGCAGCAGGGTGGGGGGGCAACAGGGCTTGCAGCAGCAAGGGGAGCAGCAGGGCTTGCAGCAGGTGGTGGTGCAGCAGGTGACTGGGCAACAAGCTGGGCGACAGCAAGGCTGGCAGCAGCTGGACCCACAGGTGGGCTGGCAGCAAGGGAGCAGCACATGGTGGCGGAGGAGGTGTGGTGGCTGGTGTTCAGAGGGGAGTTTTCCTGAATCTAATGGGTCCTTGGTGGTCTGGAGGTTTTATAGACTGAGCTCTCTCAATAGGGACCAATGAAGAAGATGTTCCTCATTCTTGTTTACAGAGTCTTCTAATGCCAATTGGGGGTATTTTAACGTGCCCCCTCTGTGTTCTGAAACTCTTTTAAATAATGACTTCATTTACCTCTTAATGAAGTATTACTCAGGAATGTTTTTATTTTCAGAATTAGACTCACATTAAGACTGTTGTTTCCTCTTCCAGCCTGATGTGATCACATGACACAAGCCCTGCTCTCCTGAGCACGTGAGAGCTGCCCGCATCTCTCTGCTCCATCCGTGCCCGCATCTCTCTGCTCCATCCGTGCCCGCATCTCTCTGCTCCATCTATGCCCGCATCTCTCTGCTCCTTCTGTGCCCGTATCTCTCTGCTCCTTCTGTGCCCATATCTCTCTGCTCCATCTGTGCCCGTATCTCTCTGCTCCATCCATGCCCGTATCTCTCTGCTCCTTCCATGCCCATATCTCTCTGCTCATCTGTGCCCATATCTCTCTGCTCATTTGTGCCCATATCTCTCTGCTCATCTGTGCCCGTATCTCTCTGCTCCATCTGTGCCGTATCTCTCTGCTCCTTCTGTACCCGTATCTCTCTGCTCATCTGTGCCCGTATCTCTCTACTCATCTGTGCCCGTATCTCTCTGCTCATCTGTGCCCGTATCTCTCTGCTCCATCCATGCCCGTATCTCTCTGCTCCATCCATGCCCGTATCTCTCTGCTCCATCCATGCCCGTATCTCTCTGCTCCTTCCATGCCCATATCTCTCTGCTCATTTGTGCCCATATCTCTCTGCTCATCTGTGCCCGTATCTCTCTGCTCATCTGTGCCCGTATCTCTCTGCTCATCTGTGCCCGTATCTCTCTGCTCATCTGTGCCCGTATCTCTCTGCTCATCTGTGCCCGTATCTCTCTGCTCATCTGTGCCTGTATCTCTCTGCTCATCTGTGCCCGTATCTCTCTGCTCATCTGTGCCGTATCTCTCTGCTCCTTCTGTGCCCATATTATTTTGCTCCATCTGCCCATAGCTCTCTGCTCCTTCCATGCCCATATCTCTCTGCTCCATCCATGCCCGTATCTCTCTGCTGCATCTGTGCCCGCATCTCTCTGTTCATCTGTACCCATATCTCTCTGCTCCATCTGTGCCTGTATCTCTCTGCTCCTTCCATGCCCATATCTCTCTGCTCCTTCTGTGCCCGTATCTCTCTGCTCATCTGTGCCCGTATCTCTTTGCTCCATCTGTGCCCGTATCTCTCTGCTCCTTCTGTGCCCATATCTTTCTGCTCCATCTGTGCCCGCATCTCTCTGCTCCATCTGTGCCCGCATCTCTCTGCTCCATCTGTGCCCGTATCTCTCTGCTCCATCCATGCCCGTATCTCTCTGCTCCATCCATGCCCGTATCTCTCTGCTCATCTGTGCCCTTATCTCTCTGCTCATCTGTGCCCATATCTCTCTGCTCATTTGTGCCCGTATCTCTCTGCTCATCTGTGCCTGTATCTCTCTGCTCCATCTGTGCTGTATCTCTCTGCTCCTTCTGTGCCCATATTATTCTGCTCCATCTGCCCATAGCTCTCTGCTCCATCCATGCCCGTATCTCTCTGCTGCATCTGTGCCCGCATCTCTCTGTTCATCTGTGCCCATATCTCTCTGCTCCATCTGTGCCCATATCTCTCTGCTCCTTCCATGCCCATATCTCTCTGCTCCTTCTGTGCCCGCATCTCTCTGCTCCATCCGTGCCCATATCTCTCTGCTCCTTCCATGCCCATATCTTTCTGCTCCTTCCATGCCCGTATTTCTCTGCTCCATCCGTGCCCGCATCTCTCTGCTCCATCTGTGTCAGTCTCTGCTCCATCTGTGCCAGTCTCTGCTCCATCTGCTTAGCAAGTCACTGACAACACATTTTCTTGCCTCCCTTAAAAGGAAAATGCAAGATTAGACTAGAAAATATTGAATTCTATTACATGAAATGATAGCTAAGTTATCTTGGACAATTTTCAAAACTATGTTGCTCTCTAACTTTCATTTTTAATAAAATATCTTTATTTTCAAATTTATTGTATTGATTTTCACTTGATAGATATCTCAAATTGAGGTACTCTCATATGTAGGTATGACGTAGGTGGCCACACCATGTTACGATAGAGGATTAACCCTATACTCTTCAAATTTTACTCTTTAGTGCCAGGGAAATGGTTCAAAGCACTAGTTCACATGCTTTGTTTGTGGGAACCCTGGAATCAATCCCAGGCACAGAAGAGTCTCCTGAGCCTTGCCAGAAACAGCCTGACAATGGACCAGGATTCGCTCATGAGCACTGCTAGATGTTATCCCAAGCCCCAGAACATTATATTCTAACTCATGACAAGGTCACTGTGTTAGAACATTTTATAAAAGAAAAGTTCTACAACTCCATACTTGAGTTTCACTTTTTTTTTCTTTTTTGGGTCACACCCGCGATGCTCAGGGGATTCTCCTGGCTCTGCACTCAGGAATTACTCCTGGCGATGCTCGGGGGACCATATGGGATGCCGGGATCGAACCCAGGCTGGCTTGGGCAGGCGCGTGCAAGGCAAACGCCCTACACGCTGGGCTATCGCTCCGGCCCGAGTTTCACATTATGATTGTGAAACTTCGTTCATGTTTCACATGAACCTGAAGTTCCATTTATTCTCCTTGTTGGAGATTTCCTCTGAATGAATACTCTTTGCTGATTTCACTGTTGACTTTCATATATACAATTTGTAGCTTGAGATCAATAAAAGTAGTATTGTTATGAAAATTTTAGCACAAAGTTTTTTTGTAAGCAGTAAACCTTCTATGGGATGTACAAGTGCTCACAGAATTGCTGTTTCCAATATCTAAACTTTGGGAAGAGTTCTTTGCAGAGAACTGCCTCATCTTTATTGGCTTAAGAAAATTATTGGTATTCTATTATAGGTTATACTTCAAATTCCTGTTTCTTCAGATTCCTGTTTCTTCAAATTTCTGTTTCAATTGATCTCATGTGCATAAAAATGATCCATTATGTATGTATGCTGCTCTTATAGTCAAACTATGTTAAAATTTCTAATTTCATGTAGGTAAATATTTTCGAGTCAGGGATTAATCTCAGGTTCTCATAAATGGGAAGCGTGCTCTACTACTGAGCAACAGACTTGAAGTTTTGGTTATTTCATAGGCACAGTCAAATCACCCACAGATGGTGGAGTTACCCCTCCACACCAACATAAACACATTGTCTGGTTCTATTCACAAGCTGGTAATGTACCATTGTCACCTGACAAACAAAAACTGCAAAGAGAATGTGACTTTCTGAAGAAAGACCCGCTTCTCTAATTTGTAAGTAAGACTAGTTCTGGGAAAGAAGATGAAAGGATAAACAAATGAGTCACATAAATATTACTAGAAACATCATAGGTGTCAAATAAATATTTGGAATCAATTAACCAAATGAAGCAAGAAATGTACTGCCAGCTCATTAGACATGGCATGAAGACTTTGCCAAGGTGCCCCTCGCCATTCAGTGGTGACCCAGGAGAGGTCTCTGGGTTATGTACCCAGGCTTCCTCCTGACTGCCTTGTGTGACTTTGGGAGATGATCTCATTCATGCTGGGTGTAAGACCCAGGCTTCCCAGTCACCCTGAAAATGAGCCCACTGGGGCCCCTCCTGCAGCCTGGCTCGTCTTCTAATCAAGGACTCGGACAGTCAACCAGGATCAAAGATGTGTTGAAGAAGAACAAGAAGTTCTTAAATGAGGAAACAGGTAAAGAAATACCAAATCATGGCAGAAGAGAGTTAAAAAATAAACTAAGATCCAAGTATATACTGATGTTGTTCACCCAGGCACCACACTAGGTGAGTGACCAGTGTGCTCTGAGCTTCAGTGGAAGCCTGGGAAAGATCTTCTGGAAAATGTGTCTTAACATTAAAGGCTGAGTCCCTTAAAGCGACTAGTCCATACCCTGGAACAGAAAAAAACAACACCAATTCAGGTTCTCAGGCACATCTGCCGATGAAACCACAGTTCTGGTTCCAAGTGCACTGACTTCCAAAGAATCCCAGGTGTATTTTGGAAGAGCTACATGTCCCCTGTCAGCTCTGCATAAGACTTTTTACCATGATAAGGTAACTTGGCCATAGTGACTCTTTAATTTTTTTTATTTTATTTTTAAATATTTTATTATATCACCATGAGATATACAATTACAAAAATGTTCATGTTTGGGTTTTGGTCATACAGTGTTCCGGCACCCATCCCTCCACCAGTGCTCATTTCCCACCACCAATGTCCCTGATTCCTCCCCCTCCCTAGCCTGCCTCTATGGCAAGTTCTTTATCTCCTCTCTCTCTCTCTTTCTCTCTCTCTTTCCCTTCTCTTACACATTGTGAACTGTAATACATACATTAGAGGTTATCATGTGTGTCGTTTTGCCTATATTCAATGCTCAGTTCCAGGCTGGTATTATTATTTTCGACCATTAATAGCACACTGTTCCCTCCTCTGTCTTACCTATCTCTGACTCCCACATGCTTGTGGTAGATTCAACCTTTGACAAGACCTCCTGACTCATGTTTTGGCTGCTGACCTCGGATATTGGTATCATGATATATATGTGTATATATAATATACATATATATTATATATGTATATAATATACATATATATTATATGTGTATATAATATACATATATATTATATGTGTACATATAATATATATGTATATTATATATACATATATATTATGATATATATTACATATATACATGATATATATTATATATACATATATATTTATGACATGCAAATATATGCAGTCATTCTATATCTGTCTTTTTTCTTTCTAGCTAATTCCACTCAACATGATCCTCTCCAAGTCCATATTTATAGGCAAATTTCATAACTTCATTTTTCCTGACAGCTGCATAGTATTCCATTCTGTAGATGTACCGAAGTTTCGTTCTCCAGTCATCATTCTCGGGCACTCTGGATGTTTCTAGATTCTGGCTATTGTGAATAGTTCTGCTAGGAAAATAAAAGTGTAGATGGTGTTGCTGCTGTGTGTTTTGGTCACTCCTATTCAGTAGAAACATCTACTTTCATAACGTTAATATTTGAGTTCCTTGTCATAACTCATTTTCGCTATCAGAAGAACAGGGCTTTTTTTTATACTTCTATACTCCTACCTAGCAGGTCTCCTAGTGGTACTTTTCCTTCCTTTATTTCTTGCTACTCACGTCTTATTTTCACAAGAAATTCAAGCTCTGATTTCCTTTAATGGATAGATCTTTGCCTTCCAAAATGTAGGAAGTGTTTTTGCTCTCCTGGGTGGTCCATAGATTCTAAATTAACCAAGGGATGACACAACTGGTGCTCTGCTCCCCAGTTCCCACGGTCTTACTTATGGGTAACCACAAAGCGTGTGTCAGCACTTATTTTGCTGTCTAATGTATTGACCTGGAAACAAACTGCTTCAAAGCTTCAATAAAAATAAAATGTGCTGATGTGCCATAAGATGTAGCAATGCATGTCACTAGAGGATCCCAGAATAAGGACCCATGAACACATCATTCCATGACAATGTCAAGCAGGGGTGTGTAGATGAAACAAACTCCCACCCAAAGCACCAGCTCAGTCTAGGAACACTGCATGCATTCACTAGCGGGGAGAGCACTGTGTCCACAGCCAAGCAGAGATGAGAGCACCCCAGGTGCAGGGCTCTGCTCACAGACAGGACAGTGCAAACTCAATGGGTGGAGTCCAGTTACCAGAGAGCTACTAGAAGCTCTCCTCCTCCCAGGGCTCAGTACCCAGAGCTGTGCACTGGGAGTCAGCTGCCAATGTGACTGCATCCAAGACCCGCAGCTGGTTCTGCCCGTTCTTGGCAATAGAACCTGGGGCAGGCCCCTCACTGTGGATTGTGCCCAACCCTCAGGCGATCATGTGGGTTGGATGTTTCAATATCTGTGAAGTGCAAAGCAATTATAGAAACAGAAGGACAAAAGCAAACAAAGTGGAGGTGAGAGAGTCAAGGCTTTATTAGGAACAGACAAGCAGTGGTCCTTTCAGCAGCGAGACCACACACAGCAGCCAGGGGTGCGTAGCTACAGGACACGGATGAACAAGCTGGAGCAAAATACCTGTGGGGTGTCATCCAGGCCCTGCAGTCTCGGGAGCGGTTCACATTCCTTCTTAATTTCTTGGATGGAAGATGGCAGCAATCACTTCCTGGGACCTGAGTCCGGAGCTCTGGATCCGGGATAGTGACCCTGACCAGCAGTGGGACCACAGACGCACAGATCAGTTTAGAAGCGTGTCCAGCCCATGGTCACAATAGCTGGCAGGATGACCCCCGGCTGGTGACGGGGTGTGTGTGTCTCCTGCAGAGAAAGGAGACAATCATGGGAAAGAAGAAGCATCTGGTAGGTGTGAGGATGGGGAGGGTTTTCCCACAGCTGAGGGTCTGTGGGGTGGCTCAGCTGCAGAAGGGCAGCACCAGGCTGGCAGCAGCTGTCACAGGAGTCGGTTTCAGCACGTGGTTTGGCGGCAGGTTGGGGGCCAGCAAGGTTAGCAGCAGGGCTTGCAGCAGCAAGGTGGGGAGCAGCAGGAGGAGCAGCAGGGAGCGCAGCAGGGCTTGCAGCAGCAGGGCACGCAGCAGACTTTGCAGCAGCAGCAGGGCTTGCAGCAGGGAGTGCAGCAGGGTTTACAGCAGGGAGGGCAGCAGGGGGAGCTGCAGGAGGAGCTGCAGGGGCTGCAGCAGGGGAGCTGCAGGGGGAGCAGCAGGGGGCTGCAGCAGGGGAGCAGCAGGGGCTGCAGCAGGGCTTGCAGCAGCAAGGTGGGGAGCAGCAGGAGGAGCAGCAGGGAGCGCAGCAGGGGAGCGCAGCAGCAGGGCACGCAGCAGACTTTGCAGCAGCAGCAGGGCTTGCAGCAGGGGGTGCAGCAGGGTTTGCAGCAGGGAGGGCAGCAGGGGCTGCAGCAGGGTTTGCAGCAGGGGAGCAGCAGGGGCTGCAACAGGGTTTGCAGCAGGGGCTGCAGCAGGAGGGCTGGCAGCAAGGGGAGCAGCAGGTGTGACACATGGTTTCAGGGTCTGATTGTGGCCT
Source organism: Cryptotis parvus (assembly GCA_021461705.1). NCBI lineage: Eukaryota > Metazoa > Chordata > Mammalia > Eulipotyphla > Soricidae > Cryptotis > Cryptotis parvus. The sequence continues at coordinate 64,949 of JAJIBD010003490.1, read as the reverse complement.
CAGAGCAGAGACAAATATCCCAGAATATGGCGTTCTCCTTTCTCTGGACCTTTTATACACACTGCCCCCAGATATGGGCCAATCAGCACAACTTTTCCTGGTTGTTTATGTTCCTTTCTCTAGTCCATGAGGATATGACCAAGGAAGTAGTTTCTAAAGACAAAAAAAATAAATTCTATCCTAATTGCTGTTTGTTTTGCTGATGGAGAGTAATCCAATAGATCATTTTCCTGATGTGAGAATTGTCATCACCCTCCCCTCAATCAGTTTAATTCAAACTGACAGTTTCCACCTCACTGGATTTTCTGTTTAATTTGACAAGAGTTTGGAACCACCCTCACTCCCTCTCTCTTTTTCTAATTTTGTTGCAGGTACCTTTGAAGTGGGGTTGGAATAAATGAGTCACTATTATGGGTTCAACAAGTTAGGAATGTTTCTCTTCCACTTCTACCCTAAAGATAGTTATAAATTTTATCCTCCTGCTATAAATGAATAATTTCACCTAGAAAATATATACTCACATCCCTAGGCATTCAGCCACAATCCCTCTGTGTCAGAAATTCTTGAAGAAGAGAATTAGGGATGTGAAAACCAATTTATCCCAGATTTCAATGTAGCCATATTTCCTAAATCAGTGCATAGGGGAATAGTATTTTATCCAAACAACGAATTCAAATGCATTTTATGAATATGTATCAATGCTCAGAAATATGTATAAATATATAGTATATTTTACATATATAAATATGTATATTTATATACACAATATAAATATATATATATATTATGATACCAATATCCAAGGTCAGGCAAAACATGAACCAGGAGGTCTTGTCAATAGGTGGAATCAGCCGCAAACACATAGGAGTTAGAGGGTAGGTAAGACAGAGAAGGGAACAGTGTGCTAATAATCGTTGAAAATGGTAATACCAACCTAGAACTGAGCATTGAATATAGGCAAAGAGATACACATGATAACCTCTAAATGTATATATTGCAATCCACAATGTGTAAGAGAGGGAAGAGAGAGAGAGAGAGAGAGAGAGAGAGAGGAGATAAAGAACCTGCCATAGAGGCAGGCTAGGGGAGGGGGAGGGAAACTGGGGACACTGGTAGTGGGAAATGGGCACTGGTGGAGGGATGGGTGCTGGAACACTGTATGGCCAAAACCCAAGCATGAACATCTTTGTAATTGTACATCTCATGGTGGTATAATAAAATATTTTTAAATGTCTGATAAATTTAGCATAGTATCCCCACTAGGATAGTAACAATAAATATTTGCTTAGTACAATAGTCAGGATATGAAAACAATTCAACATCAACAAAAAAATTTTATAAAAAACTTATTTTAAAGAAGCGTAAGGTGTGTTCAGTGGAAACCACAGAATATTATTAAGATTAATCCAATGTTTTGTTGTTCATTTTTGTCTTGTTTGTTTGCTACACCTGACAATGTTCATGGGGTTACCTCTAGCTCTGCACTCAGGAATTACTCCTAGAGGTGCTCAAGGGATCATAAGGGATGCCAGGGATCAAATCAGGGTCAGCCATGTGTAAGGCAAGCGCCCAACAGGCTGTACTTTTGCTCCAGTCTCAATTAATAAAATTTAAAAAGGGAAAATATTATACTCATAGTTTAGAAGGTTTATTATCTCTAAAAATGTCAGGTCTCACCAAACTATAATTTCAATGCAATTCCTATCAAATCCAGCCTGCTTGTTGCAGGCCTTAAAAGTGGCCTTCAAAGTTAAAGAAACCTAAAATATGGAAAGGAATTCAACATTCTTGGTTTGGAAGGCTTAATATTGTAAAGATAACAATGCACCCTAAAATGACTCACAATTTCAGAACAATTCCTATCTAAGACCATTCTGCCTTATGTAGACATAGGAAAGTGACCTTTAACTTCATATGGAAATGTAAGGGGTGCAGAATAAACATAGATAGCAGTCTTGAAAATAAAGACAGAGTAGAGGATTCCCTTTCCCCAATTTCAAACTATCGTGCAATGCATATACTCAATTAGAAGTAGCTGTGGCATAAGGAAGGGCATGGACCAATGAAAGAGGATCAAGAACTCCAATATAAACCCAGAAATTTATATTCAAGGATATTACAATAATTTAATAGCAAAAGAATGGTCTTTTCGGGCCGGAGCGATAGCCTAGCGGGTAGGGCATTTGCCTTGCACACGGCCGCCCCATGCCGGCCCGGGTTCGATCCCGGCATCCCATATGGTCCCCCGAGCACCACCAGGAGTAATTCCTGAGTGCAGAGCCAGGAGAAACCCCTGAGTATTGCCGGGTGTGACCCAAAAAGCAAAAAAAAAATGATCTTTTCAAGAAAGGATGTTAAGATTAATGAAAGTATGATGTTAAGTCTTCATACTATTTAGAAATTTTAACTCAAAAGGGACCAGATTACATGTAAAAATAAGAAGCAAGACTTTAACAATATTAGAATAAATCATCCAAAAAATACTATAGGCTTTGGATTATACAATGACAGATTAGCTATCATAGCAAAAATATGAACAATAAAAGAAAAATGGATTAACTAGAGTTTATCACAAATAAAATATGCAGATTTCTCAATATATATATAGAATATAGAATTATATATACAGCTCACAGGCATATAAGAAGATTCACAGTCAGTTATTGGTCAATTATAAATTACAGTCATAATGTGATACCTCTTAGTACCCCCAAAGTTTCTTTAATAAAAAGTTATAGGGGCTGGAGTATAGAACAGGAAGCAGGGTGTTTGCTTTGCATGCAGTTGACCCAGCCTCCCATATGGTCCCCCAAGGACCTCCAGGAGTAATTTCTAGGTGCAGAACCAGGAATAACCTCTGAACATCTCTGGGTGTGATCCAAAAAGAAAATTAAAAAGTTACATAACCATAAATTGGTAAAGATGAGAAGAACAGCTTTCTAGATCACTGGTGGGGATATAAAATTATCAGTCTGCTTTGGGAAACATTAGGGCAGTTTCCCCAAAAACTAAATACATATTTAACATGTCACCTATCCACATATGTTTACCCAAGAGAATTGAGAGGATACTGATACAGATATAAAATAAATACTTGTATACAGTTTTCATAGCAGCAACACTAATTATAACGGAAAATTAGATATAACCACCAACTGGTTAATGGATACATTGACCCAAAATAGATCATTGAATTTATGAATAAATTGATACAAAATATACATACATATAACTAAGGTGCACAATTAGGCACTCTAAAGTAATCTACCGTGGTACAATTGGAATAAGAGACCTCTGATACTTGTAAAGTCAGAATCAGAATGTCCAGTGAATAGGAAATTGATGAAAACAACAGCAAAGAAAAAGGATAAAAGACCAGACCAGAGCATCATGAAAAAAGCCTCACATGACTGGCCATAATCATAGAAGAAAAGAACATTTCTTCTCCGTATAAATATCTATAATATGTGTAAATACATATTAGAGGAATTCAGTAAACTCATAGCATCTGAGTTTATAAGAAACAGTATTGTCAGTGAAAGTGGACACTTGTTCCTACTTTCTCCTAATTCCCATGGTGGACTTTCCTAGATATGATGGGCACATGCCTAAATAAATTCCCAAATGACAGGAAAAATACAACAGTTAAGACTGAAAACTTTGGGGCCGGGAGCAATATTCCAGAGGATAGGGCATTAGCCTTATGCAGCGCCAACCCAGGTTTGATCCCTGGCAACCCATATGGTCCCCTGAGCACTGTATCACCGTATCACTGTCTTCCCGTTCATCATAGATTGGCTCGAGTGGGCACCACTAACATCTCCATATGCCCTGTCTCATGCTAGTAGAGCCCGAGGACATCTGCTTGCTCCAGGAATATAAAGAGCCTCAAACCATTCCATCAGGTCATGGGAATGAGGTCTATAATTGTTACTGGTATTTGGCATATCAAATATGACATGGGAGGCTTGACAGGCTCTGCCATGTGTGTGGCATCCCCTGAGCACAGCCAGGAGTATTTCCTGAGTACAGAGCCAGGAGTAACCCCTGAGCATTGCGGGTGTGACCCAAAAGAAAATAAAAAGACTGAAAACATTTTAATTAGTAGAGGTGCAGTTGCTAGCATTTCAAATAGACTATAGCTGTCATCTTTTCCAGCTCTTCTCTCCATTTTCAAAAGACAGCAAGTCATCATGTGCACATAGGAGAGTCTAGAACTGCTAGAAAAGAAACAACAGCATGCAGCACTTGCTACTATCTGAGGCCACAGTACTGACTCTCCATTCTCGGGCTTTGGTGTTGATATGCAAACATGAAAGGACCTACCAACAACTTTCAGCCCAAGCAGTTCTCATTGAACAATTCAACAGGAACTCATTTAGATCAGGCTACCACGTGACGGATGCTCTATAGCTGTGAATCAGGCATCCAGGGCCATCAGACGTGGACCTGCACTGGAAATCACTCACCACAACGGCAGCAGCACCCCCAGTTCTCAGGACGCATCCCATTCCCAGAAGCACCAACAGACCAGAGCTGAGAGGGAGCAGGGCTCTGCCCTCCTCCAGGCCAGTGGGGCACTGGATGGCCAGGGGATGTCACATGACCAGAAAGAATGCCGGTGAGGATTCTTGTATTTCTCACTTCAGGAAAAGGCGTTAACAAGTGCTGGCAATTATTGAAAGTTTAGAATAATAATTGACAGACTCATCGAAACACAAGGAAAACCATCTGCAGTAATATTTTCCAGGAACAACAAAAATAACCAGGAGCCTTCTGCTTATTGGTGTAAGTCTTGAGGGTCCAGGGTATAAAAGCTCCAGGTGAGAAGAAGCAGCAGAATCTGAACACAGTCCCCCACCTCCTCCGCCACCATGTGCTGCTCCCCTTGCTGCCAGCCCACCTGTGGGTCCAGCTGCTGCCAGCCTTGCTGTCGCCCAGCTTGTTGTCCAGTCACCTGCTGCACCACCACCTGCTGCAAGCCCTGCTGCTCCCCTTGCTGCTGCAAGCCCTGCTGCCCCCACCTTGCTGCTGCAAGCCCTGCTGCCCCCCACCCTGCTGCTGCAAGCCCTGCTGCACCACCACCTGCTGCAAGCCCTGCTGCTCCCCTGCTGCTGCGAAGCCCTGCTGCCCCCCCACCCTGCTGCTGCAAGCCCTGCTGCCCCCACCCCTGCTGCTGCAAGCCCTGCTGCTCCCCTTGCTGCTCCCAGCCCTGCTGTGGCACTCCCTGCTGCCAGCCAGCCTGCTGCACGCCCGTGTACTGCCACAGAACCTGCTACCACCCCAACTGCTGCGCCCTGCTCGGTGCCTCCCTGAGAGCTTCGGCTGCACCTCCTCGGGCCAGTCCTGCTGCTGCTGATGGGCTGGCCAGGACCCGCCCTGGACCCGCACCTGTGCCTGCAGTTCACTGGCGCCTCTCTGGGGAATCTTCCCTCACATGCCAGCTTCATGCAACCTTGAGGAAGGAATGTGGGCCTTGGCTTTCACTCTGAAGCCAAGGCACCCCTTCTTTTCTAAGAAAATTAAGTCCTCACTGCCTTTTCCATAGTTTTCTGCAACCTACTAATAATCTTCATAGTTATGTTTTCTTTATGGCAGTAGTTGTGCCTTTTTCCTGCTTCTTCTCGTATGATTGTCTGAATGTCTCCAAAATGCAGGAGACATACCTCTGTTATTCTTAATAAACCCTGAACCAATATAATTTAATGCTGTCTTTTGATTCACTATACTGATAGGTTTGGGGACACTATATGGTGCAGAGGGGTGGATACAAGCTAAGTGAAGACACAGGAAGGGTTTATTGGGGTGCGCTCTGGGGTGGGCCTAAACCCTAGGATAAGGTTGGGTCAAGGTTGCATCTGGGAACCTGGGAGAGACTCAGCGGGCAGTGGTTGTTGTTGTTGTTGTTGTTGTTGTTGTTGTTGTTGTTGTTTACAGCTCTTTGGTGCAAAGAGGGGTCAAGGGATAATGTGGATTCTCTGACTGGATGGCGACAAAAGGAAGTAGAGCCCAGAGTAAGATTGTCAAAAGTCAGCTGCAAGGTCACGAAACAATCGAATGGTAAGCTACTTTTAGGATGAGTGAGGGGGTAAAATTCAGAGGGACTGCAGTTAATTTTCATTTTTAAGCCAGTTATAGTGATTTTGTAGTGTGCATATAATTATAGCACATAAAACTGGAAATTAATATTTACATGCTCTACAAAAAGAATTTAAGATACAACAAATCAGTTAACAATGCATCTAAACCAGTTCCTTCAGCAATGCTGGTACTGAAGGCAAAGACAGAGAAAGACAAAGATAGAGAAAGAGACAGAGAGATGGAGAGGGCAGAGGAGGAAAGAGAGAGAGCCATGCAGTGAATTTGCAGACTGAGATGAAGTCACCTGCTCTGAGGTAAACAAGGGCAATGCTGCTGCCACTAGATCTTCCTGGTTTTCCCGGAATTATTCCCAGTTATATCAGCAAGTGTTTCATGTCCAGAATGAGTGGCCTCTATTCTGGGAATACAAGGACAATTGATAGTAAGAATATATTGAGTAATTCTTAATTATAGCCACGGAGTCTCTTTCATTCCCCTGCTTCAGTTCTGTTTGTTATATGGAAGAGACAAGGCTATAATCCTCTGACCATTGATTGTTTCATATGGCTGGGCTGCTCTGGAGTGGATGTAGTGTATGAATAGGGCCATAGCTCCAGAAAGACGCCGTAACACAACTGATTCCATTGTCAGAGGTAAACACTGAGATTCAGCATGGACTCTTCACTGAGTGTCTGGGCCTCGTGGGATCCCAACAATACTAGGGTTCGGAGTTCCCTGGGTATGCTCAGGGACTGACAACCAAGGAACAAAGTCCATGCGTCCAGTACAAAACCAAGAGGCTTTTTCCTTCTCACCAACAGTTCAATACACTCTTGCTACCACAACCCTAGATGACGGACTGCTCTAGACCCAGAACTGCTGATCAGTTCTGATCAAGAAGTCTCTCTCTCTCTCTCTCTCTCTCTCTCTCTCTCTCTCTCTCTCTCTCTCTCTCTCTCTCACACACACACACACACACACACACACACACACACGCCTCTTGACCAAGCAAGCCCTATTGTCTCCTTGTCCACCAAGTAAAACCTCTGACTCTCCCTGCCTGCCACAGCAGGCGAAACCAAAGATCAAAGATTTTTTTTTGCTTTTTTAGGTCACACCCGGTGACGCTCAGGGGGTTACTCCTGGCTCTGCACTCAGGAATTACTCCTGTCGGTGCTCAGGAGACTATATGGGATGCCAGGGATGGAACCCGGGCTGGCACAGGCCGGCTTCGTCTAAGGCAAATGCTCTACCCGCTGTGCAGATTCCAGGTGGGCCACACCTCTGGCTCAGGCTTAACAAATGCTAATTCAGGCCTAGTCCCTTACTCCCAGATCAACTTCTTATGCAAACACCTTGGAAAGGGGGACCGGCATAAAACACTATACCTGGGATATTCACATCATAATTCACACTATGACCCCCATCACTTGATCACTTGATCACTTGAATACCATTATTCATCGATTTACTCTAGTGGGCACCAGTAACATTTTCATTGTACCCTATCACGTGCCAATGTAGCCCAATGGCATCTGGTTGATTCAGGAATATGAAGAGCCTCAAACCGTTCCTTCAGGGTCTTGACAAGGAAGTCTGACCATCTTGTAGGTGGGCGGCCACATGATCTTTTGACATCCCGTGGGATCCAGTCGGTAACAGCTCTAGTCCAGCAGTTGTCTCCAAATCGCATTACATGTCCAGCCCATCTGATTTTCCATGCCTTGGCAAACGAGACAGCATCCCTGATTCTGGAATAGCGACGGAGGTCAGAACTCTGGATTCCTTCTTTCACTTGGGTGAGGCGTGATATTCCAAGCATAGCTCTTTCGATTCCTCTCTGGGAGACCCGAATAGCATTCTCATCCTGCTTTCGTAGGGGCCCAGGTCTCTGAGGCGTATGTTAATGCAGGGAGAACTATGGAGTCAAAGAGATGTGCCCGGAGCCGGGAAGTTCTTTGTCCTTTTAGCTATTTCTTCGATGCCTTTGAAGGCATTCCATGCTGCTCTCTTCCTCCTGCGCAGCTCAGGTTTTAGGTCGTTCATCATGTTGATTTCTTGACCTAGGTACACATAACTGCTGTTTGTTCCATTGAGAGTGAATGGGGCCTCTGGAACTAGTTCATTTTTCATAAATATGGTTTTCTTTAGATTCAGCTGTAGACCTATCTTTCCACATTCTCAGTCGAAGTCAGCAGGCATTTGTGCCACTTGGCTAATGTTTGGTGTTATTAGAACAATATCATCAGCGAAGCAGAGGTGGTGTAGTTGCCGACCATCTATCTTCGCTCCCATTCTTTCCCATTCTAATTGTCGCATGATGTTCTCGAGGGTGGCGCTGAAGAGTTTTGGTGAAATGGTATCACCCTGTCGAACCCCTCTTTTCACATTAATGATCACTTCTTTGTAGAATGGTGAGATCCTGGTGGTGAATCCGTAATACAGCTCACGAAGGATCTTGATGTATTGGGTTTGAACACCCTGTTTGGCTAGGGCTTTGATGACTGCTTCAGTCTCCACAGAATCAAAGGTTTTCTGTAAATCAATGAACCTGAGACAGAGTGGTATCTTGTACTCCCTACAAACCTCAATGAGCTTGGTTACTGTGTGGATATGGTCGATTGTGCTGAATCCTTTCCGGAAGCCTGCTTGCTCGCATAGTTGTCCTTCGTCTAGTGTTCTGCTAATCCTGTTCAGGATGACTCGTGTAAACAGCTTGTAGATGACGGGCAACAGGCAGATGGGGCAATAGTTGCCTATGTCGTGAATGTCTCCCTTCTTGAACAGTAGAACTGTCCTGCTGGTTTTCCATTGGGAGGGCACCTTGCATTCGGACAGGTAGCGTGTGAAGAGCCGAGCTAGTGTATTGATGAGTACCAATAGCAGATTCTTCAGGTGTTCGGGTCTGACTTTGTCTGGGCCTGGTGCTGTTCCCTTCTTTACCGACAAGATGGCATGTTGGATTTCAGAAGGGAGAACATTGGGAATGACATATCCATCCTGTGGAATTTGGTATGTGGGCAGGTGGATGTGGCTATTAAAGAAATTTGAGTAGAAGTCATGGATAATCTTCTCCACTGCCTTTCTGGAATATGTGATAGATCCATCAGGGCGTCGGAGGGCAGTCATCTTGGTCTTTTTAGTTGGCGAAAGACAGGTGGGCAGTGCGAATGCTTTTCCCGGCTTCTGCTGCATCTCCCAGTATTTCTGCTCTTCTGTCTTTGAGGTCTTCTTTTATCGCTTCTCTGCACCATTTAGCAAGCTTGCACGTTAGCATTTGATTGCCTGAGGCTCGCGCCTTGCCACGTTGGAGAATGAGCTCGAGAGTTTCTGAAGACAGGCGTCCTTTTGTGTCTTTCTCTCTCTCTCAGAATTCTTCGCACAATCATGGAGGTGCTGAACCAGTCAGTTGTATTCTTCATCGATGTCGGTCAATGGTGGTATCTTCCCATGTTGCTGCAATGGTGCCAAAGAGTTCCCAGTTGGTGGTCGTTCTGGGAGTTCTCTTCTTAAACTTTGCAGCCTTTTCTCCCTTTGCGGGAAGTAGAATTATGCACGAAGCAGACGTTGGTCCAATCCTGTTTGGAATTTGGGGACGACAGCTACATCGGTCAGACAAAACCATCGATTGAAGATGATGTGGTCAATTTCATTGTGGAACTGTCCACCAGGAGATTCCCATGTCCAACGTTTCGCTTCAGCTTTCTGGAACTGTGACTTCCCATGAATGGTCTTGGTGGACATGATGAATTCAGATAGTCTCTCACCCTGTTCGTTCCATTCTAGGCCATGGGTCCCGATGTGGAGTTCTTCAGCCGATCTTCTCGGTCCTATCTTGGCATTAAAATCACCAACTATGATCTTGTAGAAGGTGTGATCTTTTTTTATAGAACTCCTCCAGTTCCATGTAGAATTTCTCAATTTCATCTCCTTTGTATGTGGATGTTGGTGCGTAGACAATGAAGATAAAAATTGCTGGCAATGGGCCACATCTCTTCAAGTGTAATCGTCCTATCTGGTTTGTTAGGCATTCAAATGAATCAATGTTGATGGCCATGTTCGTGTTGACAAGGACACCAATGCCACCGACGCCTCTTTCGTCGCATGTTCCAAGGAACAATTCTTCTCCGGTGTCAAATACAGCATGATGCGACTGACACCTCCTCATCTCAGTCAGATCAATGATGTCATACTTGATCTTTTGCGCTTGCACTATCAGATCCTCAATATATGCTTCCCGATGCCAGACGTACGCATTGAAAGTACAGACAGTTATTTTAGTCCTTCTTCGTTTTGGCAGCCTAGGATGGCCGTGAAATTTTGTCAGGCACTGCTTGTTCACCTTTCTTACTGCTGCCGTATTAAGGGCTCTTTCGGGGTCAGGAAAATAAACATTTTTGTTACTGGTTTTGGCATATCGAACACGCATCGGACAGCTTGCCAGGTTCTGCCGTGCGGGTGCTATACTCTCATTACTTTGTGGGGCTCTCTCAGAGGGGTGGGTAGAATATTCATGGTAATTTGGAGGTAAGTTTGCGCAGCCACACAGCAGCCGCTGGCGATGGGGAAAGCTGGAATCTGCTCTGCCGGGTGTATCTGTGTCCATGACCCCCATGCCAGATCTATATCTCCATCCCACAAGGCCCTTTGATTGGTCTACTCCAGGGCAATTTCTAAGTGCTCTTTATTTACAGGGAGGCCCTACTAACTTGCCTTAGGACAAACTCCTGGTATTAATCCTGTCCCATTCAGGAACCTTGGGGTAAAAGAAAAATATCCAATCTAGATTGAACTGACTTATAGTAAAAATATGACGGAAATCCAGAGACCATTAGAATCTAACAAATGCTTGCTCCCCCATTGCTATCATAGTTCCACAAGAAGGAGAATTCTTTGGCATAAAGCTCTGGCCTAAAGATATGCAAATGGTTACAGGAGGAGGGGAGGAATCCCAAACCAAGGCTAGCTAGGGTATGGTGTCACCCAACAACAAGCATGCAGCCTCTTTGCCCTGTCCCCATCACACCTCTCATCTGCATATGGCCAACACAGCTGGAGAGAAACATTATGACCTCATGAGTCTTCAGGAACTCAGGCACATGACCAGATTATGATCAAAGTAAGAAACAATGTCAATGATTTAATTGTCTACTTTATAAAGAAAGGTTTCTATGAATTAACCTCAATTAAGTAACACATCAAACGCTTAATTTGTAAAGATCCATGACATGAAGAGAACAACTTCCTCATTTCCAAACCCCTAAACACACTGTTGTCTAGAAAGAACAAGGAAATTCTAGTTTATTGGTGTAAACTTTGGGAGTCCGGGATATTAAAGCCCCAGAGTAGGAGAGATCACCTTCTGGAAACTCCCTCCTAACACGGGTCCACCCCACCTCCCCCGCCACCATGTGCTGCTCCCCTTGCTGCCAGCCCACCTGTGGGTCCAGCTGCTGCCAGCCTTGCTGTCGCCCAGCTTGTTGCCCAGTCACCTGCTGCACCACCACCTGCTGCAAGCCCTGCTGCCCCCACCCTGCTGCTGCAAGCCCTGCTGCTCCCCTTGCTGCTCCCAGCTCTGCTGTGGCACTCCCTGCTGCCAGCCAGCCTGCTGCACGCCCGTGTACTGCCACAGAACCTGCTACCACCCCAACTGCTGCGCCCTGCTTGGGTGCCTCCCTGAGAGCTTCGGCTGCACCTCCTCGGGCCAGTCCTGCTGCTGCTGATGGGCTGGCCAGGACCCGCCCTGGACCCGCACCTGTGCCTGCAGTTCACTGGCGCCTCTCTGGGGATCTTCCCTTCCTAGAAGGGGCTCCTGCTAGTGTGTCTGTGAATCAGCTGCTGGAGTGCAGAGCCCTCCTCAGCGCTCTCCTGCCCCCTTGTCCCTCGTGTGCCAGTTTCTGCTTCTTTAACATGGAATTCTGATCTTGGTTTTACTCGGATACCGTAACCATCCTCCCACACCTACAAACTAAGGAAATTAAGCCCTCATTACCATTTTCATAGTTGGTTTTGTTTTTATTTTGAGGCGGGTCACTTTGACTTTGCCCAGAAGCAGGCATCTTATCCCCACTATCTAAGTGCTTCCTCCCTCTTTGTTTCAGTGCTGGGGACCAGACCCAGGGCCCTCCACGTTCTGGGCCGTGTGCTGCTGCTGAGACACTTCTCCAGACCTTTTACGTGTATATTAATAAATTAATATATAACTCATCTCATATTATGTTTCATTTAATATACAGCAGTCCTGACACTGTACTTACACATGTGTATCATAGTTGTGCATCATTCATTTAGAATCATTATTGCCCCATCACATATTGTTATTTCTATGTTTCAGAGAAAAACATTTTCATTGTGTTATGTCATATAATAATTATGAATAGACTAGAATTCAGGATAAGGTATTTTATCCCTTTTCAAAGGCATGGCTACAGTTCCCAAAAGCTGGAAGTTTGAACATCTGCTTACTGTGTCCTGACCAAGCTTTACTGCTGTCAGTAAATGAGATTGCCAGATAGGTTGTATATTTCTCCTGAAATAGTGAAAGAGAAACAAAACAGGAACTTGAGTGTTTTTTCCATAGGTCTTCATTTTCTACAGACAAAACATGTTGTCTTCTCTTGATGTTTTGATGGAGGCCAGAGAAAGTGGCCTTGTTTAGTGACTTGGCAACCCCAGACATATAAATATTTACATTCCTGCGTATTATCCAAATGAAAGTTATTATTTTTTTAATGAAAGGGAGATACCTTTGAATGTTATGGACTTCATAAAAGGAACGCAGTATCAGCAATTCATAAGTTTAGCTTAATCAAATAAGAAAGAGATGCTTAAGGAACTACTTAGACTCAGAAATGGAAAAGGCCATTTGATTTCTCTCCCCAACTTCATCTTCTGAGCTGGACCCATTGGCCAATAAACCAGTATCTGCCAATTGATTGTTCCTTGACATGACTGCCTACAATGATACGAGTCATATCTGAAACCTTTTTTGTTTTTGTATTATCTCCATTAAATAGGCTCCATTATGTGAATGTATATACACTCTTGGCTCCTGCCTCTTTTCATCTTTAAGAACTGCATTTCTAGATATCACTGTCCCCTTACTAATAATTATCTTAATGCCATAATAACTTGAAGAACATGACTGTGGTGAAAGGAGTAACACTACAAAAACCAACATCTGCTTACTGTGTCCTTACCAAGCGTCATTGCTATCAGTAAATAAGGTTGCCAGATATGTTGTATATTTCTCCTGAAATAAATAGTGAAAGAGAGATAAAACAGGAACTTGAGTGCTTTTTCCACAAAAACCAAGGGGAACTGCAGATACATTATTAGTGGACCCACTTGTCCCATGTTTATCTCCAGACCCTGTACATATAGACCTGAAAGAATGTTGGAGTGATGTCATTAAAGCACCAATTTAGAGGTAAAAACTTAGGAGATTCATATATAGACTTCTGCTCATGAACATCTTGATGTCTATTTTGATCATGTCTATTTTGATCCAATGTCTGTTAAGTGATCACATAGAGAACCATTGTCTACTCATAATCAGAAAACAATAGAAATAGGATTAACTTATCTCACTTCCTTCCATTTACACCCTTAAGAATTTGTGTCCAATTCCCATCATTCAGTCTTTAAGCTTACTGGGATGAAGGTTTTATGACTACGAAGGACATTTCAGAAAGAGAGCATCATAAAAAATTACTCTCATCACCTGGTAATTTTGGATTCTGCTGTCCTCAGGCCTGAAGTTAGAGAAATATGATAATCTAGAGGAAATTGTTATGATGAGGTTGAATGCAGGGAGAAGGATATCTTGATTAAGGGGATTCACTGGCATATCTCATGATGTTTCCAGGCCTAGTGAAAACCATAGTTAGGCAATGGTAGCCATCAAATTGTTCAGTGTCTGTGACCCATTTTGGCATATTTACCAAGTCATTTCCCTGGAAAAATATCTATAACAATAAAAGGTGTGGAGAATTGTAAAGAGACTATAGTTAGGATGGAGAGAAGGCATATGAGTACTACTGTTGTACATTACTAAGCAGGTTAGTAATGTACAACAGTAACTGCAGGTTGTCCCAAGGACAACTTACTCCATCACCTTCTATTTTCTTCCCAGCATTCCTTCTCTCTGTCTCCATCTTTGTCTTGCAGTGGCTTGCTATCACCTAGAAGAATGCACAGGTTGCATGTGAGAGGAGCAGAGGATAGACTCTAGTTGCTATATTCCCGGTGTCCTGCACTAGAGACTGATTGTGCCTCCCACAATACGTTTGATGAGGGCAAAGCCCCAGGATGAATCAGAGACCCTAAAATTAGAGAATACCAGAGCACATTCTCTCCCCTGTCCTTCCTTTTCTTTCTTTGTAGCTTTAGGAGACAGCAATAAAGCAGTTCTTCACCAGCAGATTCATGGGAGCTTGTCAATGCTTCCCTGCTATGTAGGTGCTGCTCCCTGTTGTGTGGAATTAGTTGGAGAACCTTTAAACAGGCATCATTCTTTGAATGTACCACTTATTGCTTCCTTGTAAAGGAGAAGCCATTACAGTTCCTACTAGTCCTGGGACCCGTCTCATATCTACAGGATTAACCAGTAAATTTAGTTCCCTTTAGCAGGAACCAGAATACAGTCTAAGAACTGGCTCTGATGCTCCCTGACACTCCAGAAGGAAAATGTTCCACCTCAAAATGTGGAAAATCGTTCAAGCCAGGACCTTTCAAAGCTCATGTGTATTTTTGTAATTGGTGAAAATATCAAATTAAGTTCCTATGACAAGAAATCACCCGTGATGTATTTGATATGCCAAAAACAGTAACAATAATGGACCTCATTCTCAACGAATGGAGACATTACTGGTGCCTGCTCGAGCAAATCAATGAACAACAGGAAGACAAGTGATACAAATGATATCAAGAAATGATTGTGTATAATAAGACGAAAGACAATATCAAATTTAATTGGTTCAGAATTTATTTAGAACTACAAGAGGAAAGTTTCCTGCACCATAGAGATAAACCAAATAATCAAAAAAGATGGAGCAAGATAACATTATAATTATATTAATAAAGAAAACATGAAGATTATGGGTCAGTTACAGAAAATTATAAAAAAAAATCATGAGAATTTAATTTCTTAATTTTCTCAGGGAGACAGGGGACCTCGCTTTAGAGTGAAAGTTGAGACACATTCCTTCTCAAGGCTGCATGAAGCAGGTACATGAGGGGAAAAGGGCAGGGAGAGCGCTGAGGAGGGCTCTGCACTCCAGCAGCTGATTCACAGGCCCAGAAGCCCAGCGAGGCGCACACTGGCAGGAGCCCCTTCTAGGAAGGGACAATCCCCAGGAAGCTGCCAGTGAACTGCAGGCACAGGTGCGGGTCCAGGGCGGGTCCTGGCCAGCCCATCAGCAGCAGCAGGACTGGCCCGAGGAGGTGCAGCCGAAGCTCTCAGGGAGGCACCCAAGCAGGGCGCAGCAGTTGGGGTGGTAGCAGGTTCTGTGGCAGTACACGGGCGTGCAGCAGGCTGGCTGGCAGCAGGGAGTGCCACAGCAGGGCTGGGAGCAGCAAGGGGGCAGCAGGGCTTGCAGCAGCAGGGTGGGGGCAGCAGGGGCTTGCAGCAGCAGGGTGGGGGGCAACAGGGCTTGCAGCAGCAAGGTGGGGGGCAGCAGGGCTTGCAGCAGCAGGGTGGGGGCAGCAGGGCTTGCAGCAGCAGGGGGGGGCGCAGGGCTTGCAGCAGCAAAGGGAGCAGCAGGGCTTGCAGCAGGTGGTGGTGCAGCAGGTGACTGGGCAACAAGCTGGGCGACAGCAAGGCTGGCAGCAGCTGGACCCACAGGTGGGCTGGCAGCAAGGGGAGCAGCACATGGTGGCGGAGGAGGTGGGGGGACTGTGTTCAGATTCTGCTGCTTCTTCTCACCTGGAGCTTTTATACCCTGGACCCTCAAGACTTACACCAATAAGCAGAAGGCTCCTGGTTATTTTTGTTGTTCCTGGAAAATATTACTGCAGGTAGTTTTCCTTGTGTTTCGATGAGTCTGTCAGTTATTATTCTAAACTTTTCAATAATTGCCAGCACTGGTTAACACCTTTTCCTGAAGTGAGAAATACAACAATCCTCACCGGCATCCTTTCTGGTCATGTGACATCCCCTGGCCATCCAGTGCCCCACTGGCCTGGAGGAGGGCAGAGCCTTGCTCCCTCTCAGCTCTGGTCTGTTGGTGCTTCTGGGAATGGGATGCGTCCTGAGAACTGGGGGTGCTGCTGCCGTTGTGGTGAGTGATTTCCAGTGCAGGTCCACGTCTGATGGCCCCGGATGCCTGATTCACAGCTATAGAGCATCTGTCACGTGGCAGTCTGGTCTCAATGAGCTCCTGTTCTATCAGAGCTGCTCGGGGAGAGAGTAGCTGACAATCAGATCTGCCTATCAATACCAAAGCTTGAGAACGGAGAGAGCCGGAACTAGATATCAGAGGAGATATTTCAAGGATCATATACTGGCTTTAATAATTTTAATAGTTTATAATTTGAATAGTTTATCATTATAATCATTTATAATTTTAATAACTATTATGTAGATTAGTAATTTACATACTACAAATATTTCTGTTGTGTAAATGATTTTTTTTTGTTTTGAGGCTACACACAGTGGTGCTCAGGGCTTACTCTTTGCTCTGTGCTCTGCGATCACTCCCAGCAGGGGACAGGGGACAAAATTGTGTGTCAGAAAGCAAACTCAGGTCAGCCTCATGCAAGTAAGCACCCTACTCATTGTACAATCTCCCCATCCTCTAAATAAAACTTTTTTATATGAATACAAACTTCAACATCTAGCATTCTTGGAAACACCCTAACAATACTACTAATAAAATAACAATGCAATTTCTTCCTTATGGATAATAGTTATATCTGTGTATCATTTGTATCAACTCACTTTTTTTTTCATAAATCCAACATCCGGACTTCTCCTGACTGTGTAGCCACAGAAGTTGTGTGTTTTCTCATACCATTGGTTCCGCGTTAAGCAGTGTGAAAGACAGTGAAAAACTTCCTTGGCACACCTCATGCCTTTTATGCCTGAAACCCTCAAAGTTCCTAAAGTTCTTTGATTAATAATGGTTTGCTGCCAAGCTATTGCTTTTGGAAGTCCATAGGCAACCCAATATGCCAAATGTTGAGAGTTTCACACGTTGCTATATGAACTAGTTAGACATTCATGTGGGGGGTCAGAGGAAGGCTGGTCTTCTGCAAAGCTACTAGTACATGCTTCTCTGCCTTGGCTGAGAGACCAGGAATGTCCGTGGCCCTTACAGACCCAGAAAATGATCCTATATGCATTCCAGAGTGAATTCATTATAGTGAACTTTAACTCATTATAGTGACTCACCTGTTACTACCTTGCTTCAGAGCTGCTTCGCAAGGTAGTAGCACAGAGGAAAAAGAGATGCAGATTTGGGTTCTGAACTCTTGTTGAACTAAGCAGGAAATTTGGTTAATTGATCATAAACAACAGTCATCTTGAATTTAACTGACTTAGGGGAAGATAATTATAATTCTCACATTAGAAAAAAAATAGCTTCAATTGCTTTAGTCTCCATTAAAAGAGAAAACAAGTTACTCATGAATCAAAAATGTGTATCTCTAAGGAACAACTGCTTCTTTGGTCATATCTTCATGGACTAGAGAAAGGAACATAAACAACCAGGAAAAGTTGTGCTGATTGGCCCATATCTGGGGGCAGTGTGTATAAAAGGTCCAGAGAAAGGAGAACGCCATATTCTGGGATATTTGTCTCTGCTCTGAGGCCACAATCAGACCCTGAAACCATGTGTCACACCTGCTGCTCCCCTTGCTGCCAGCCCTCCTGCTGCAGCCCCTGCTGCAAACCCTGTTGCAGCCCCTGCTGCTCCCCCTGCTGCAAACCCTGCTGCAGCCCCTGCTGCCCTCCCTGCTGCAAACCCTGCTGCACCCCTGCTGCAAGCCCTGCTGCTGCTGCAAAGTCTGCTGCGTGCCCTGCTGCAAGCCCTGCTGCGCTCCCTGCTGCTCCTCCTGCTGCTCCCCACCTTGCTGCTGCAAGCCCTGCTGCTCCCCCTGCAGCTCCCCTGCTGCTCCCCTGCTGCTCCCCCTGCAGCTCCCCTGCTGCTCCCCCTGCTGCAGCCCCTGCAGCTCCCCTGCTGCCCTCCCTGCTGCAAACCCTGCTGCACTCCCTGCTGCAAGCCCTGCTGCTGCTGCAAAGTCTGCTGCGTGCCCTGCTGCTGCAAGCCCTGCTGCGCTCCCTGCTGCTCCTCCTGCTGCTCCCTCCTTGCTGCTGCAAGCCCGCCTGCTCCCCCTGCAGCTCCCCTGCTGCTCCCCCTGCTGCTCCCCCTGCTGCAAACCCTGCTGCTCCCCTGCTGCAGCCCCTGCTCCCCCTGCTGCAGCCCCTGCAGCTCCCCTGCTGCCCTCCCCTGCTGCAAACCCTGCTGCACTCCCTGCTGCAAGCCCTGCTGCTGCTGCAAAGTCTGCTGCGTGCCCTGCTGCTGCAAGCCCTGCTGCGCTCCCTGCTGCTCCTCCTGCTGCTCCCCACCTTGCTGCTGCAAGCCTGCTGCTAACCTTGCTGGCCCCCAACCTGCCGCCAAACCACGTGCTGAAACCGACTCCTGTGACAGCTGCTGCCAGCCTGGTGCTGCCCTTCTGCAGCTGAGCCACCCCACAGACCCCTCAGCTGTGGGAAAACCCCTCCCATCCTCACACCTACCAGATGCTTCTTCTTTCCCATGATTGTCTCCTTTCTCTGCAGGAGACACACACACACCGTCACCAGCCGGGGTCATCCTGCCAGCTATTGTGACCATGGGCTGGACACGCTTCTAAGCTGATCTGTGTGTCTGTGGTCCCACTGCTGGTCAGGGTCACTATCCTGGATCCAGAGCTCCGGACTCAGGTCCCAGGAAGTGATTGCTGCCATCTTCCATCCAAGAAATTAAGAAGGAATGTGAACCGCCCCGAGACTGCAGGGCCTGGATGACACCCCACAGGTATTTTTCTCCAGCTTGTTCATCCGTGTCCTGCGGCTACACGCCCCTGGCTGCTGTGTGTGGTCTCGCTGCTGAAAGGACCACTGCTTGTCTGTTCCTAATAAAGCCTTGACTCTCTCACCTCCACTTTGTTTGCTTTTGTCCTTCTGTTTCTATAATTGCTTTGCACTTCACAGATATTGAAACATCCAACCCACATGATCGCCTGAGGGTTGGGCACAATCCACAGTGAGGGGCCTGCCCCAGGTCCTATTGCCAAGAACGGGCAGAACCAGCTGCGGGCCTTGGATGTAGTCACATTGGCAGCTGACTCCCAGTGCACAGCTCTGGGTACTGAGCCCTGGGAGGAGGAGAGGCTTCTAGTATCTCTCTGGTAACTGGACTCCACCCATTGAGTTTGTACTGTCCTGTCTGTGAGCAGAGCCCTGCACCTGGGGTGCTCTCATCTCTGCTTGGCTGTGGACACAGTGCTCTCCCCCGCTAGTGAATGCATGCAGTGTTCCTAGACTGAGTTGGTGCTTTGGGTGGGAGTTTGTTTCATCTACACATCCCTGCTTGATATTGTCATGGAATGATGTGTTCATGGGTCCTTATTCTGGGATCCTCTAGCGGCATGTATTGCTACATCTTATGACACATCAACACATTTTATTTTTATTAAAGCTTTGAAGCAGTTTGTTTCCAGGTCAAGACATTAGACAGCAAACTGACACGCTGCGCTTACCCATAAGCACAGACCGTGGGAACTGGGGAGCAGAGCACTAGTGGTGTCAGCTCTGGGCCAATTTAGAATCTCTGGACCACCCAGGAGAGCAAAAACACTTCCTACATTTGGAAAGGTAAAGACCAACCCATGGAAGAAATCAGAGATTGAATTTCTGGGGAAAACAAAAAGAGTGAGCAGCAAGAAACAAAGGAAGAAAAGTCACTGGAGGATCCCTGTTAGGTAATGAATAGGATCCCTGACGTCAGGCAGAGAAGATGAGATATTATTAGGGCTTATAAATAAAAGGAGAGGAGGGGCGACTGTGGCACCCCCCTCATGGGGGTCGCAAGGCCCTAGGCTCAAGGGACCCATAAGGATTCCATGACCCTAAGATTCTTGGGGTCCAGGGGGTGACCACGGCAGCAGATGTCAGGGCCTCTGGGTCCCAGACAGCACTCACAGCCCACTACGGCCTGTTCCGGGGCCTACACTGTTCCCCCGACCTGTTGCCAAATGAAAGAACAAGACCAGAGGTTCCTGACGGTTACCTTTACTTCGCCTCACTGCTCAAAGCAGGAACCTCTCTCCAGGGACCTCTGGCTCTCTCCCGGCAGGTTCCCCTACAGGCTGCTCTCTCTGGGGCCTCTGTGCGGCTCTTCTCTTCAGGGTCTCTCTTCTGGATGTCTTTGTTCAGGGCATCACCTTCAGGTCCTCTCCCAGGACTCTCTTTTCAGGATCTCTTTTCTTGTGTCCTTTCTGTTCAGGGCATTTCTCTTCAGGGCCTTTTTCTCTCCACTCATTTGCTTATCTATGTCCCTGTCTCTGCTCCTGAGTTTCATCATTTTGTCCTGCTCCATCTGTTTCTCTGTTACTCTGTGTCCCTAATCTATTTCTTTGTTTCTCTGCTGTTTGGTCCTGTTGCCCTGTGGCCCTGTGGCCCTGTGGCCCTGTGGTCTTGTGGCTCTGGTGCTTATCCTGGGCCTAGGCACCAGGAGCAGCTTCTCCCTCGAGGTGTGGCTATCCTGCCCAGGCACCAGAGGCCCCATGACCCAAGTGCTGACCTTACAGCCCAGGCACCAGGGGTCACTGGTCTGTTTGTCTGTCTGCCTGCCTGCCTGTCTATCTGTCTGTCTGTCTGTCTGTCTGTCTGTCTGTCTGTCTGTCTGGAAGTCCCCAGATGCTCTCCTGGGGCCTCTATTTATAATCTCAGGCCAGGTTCAGAATCCTGGCCTCAACAGTTTAACAGTCTTCCCAACTCTTATAGGCTAGGGTACTTTAGGTAATGTTCTCTAACAAGCTCTGATGGGGAATTCAGGCATTCATGATACAAAAGCTGATGCTGCTACTGAAAAGGAAAGAGTGACCAAGGCCAAGCCCCCCTTATGAATGGAAACGCGTTATGCAGCGCGGAGAGAGGGCACGAGGTCATGCTTTCCCAAGGCACACAGTCTTGGGTTCTCTGGGAGAGCAATCTGTGAAGCTGAAACCAGAACTGGTGTTTCATGAACAACCTGAATGGGGAGACAACTCAGATCTGTGAAAATGATGGATACGTGATATAAAGATTGAATGTTTTTAATATAAATTAAAGCATTTAATATTTGTGAAGTGAAATTTCTACATCTCATTTATTATGAAAGCACATGGAACCCAATTAAAAATGAGTTTTTAAAAAGCAATCTGCTATGAAATACATGTTAGATGAGCATACGGAAATATATAATAATGAAATATTTTACCTAAGTTACTCAAAAAAGTTCATTGAAACTATAATAAGGTATCTTATACCCCTTGAGTTGTATCTTGTTGTGGAAAATAGAATCCTTTAAATCATAAGATTGGATAAGTGATTAAAAAAAATAGAAATCTTCATCAGCATCTCAAATCTGTTTTTAGTTGTTATAATATATTCTTGGAAAAGAACGTAATTAGTTCTTGCATGGTTTAGGTCTTGTTTCTAATTATCTATTCTCTTAGATAATTCTTAGTACACAAAAATCACTCGGGCTGGAAAAATGGCACAGCAGATACGGTTCTTACTTTTGCACAGGGCTGGCCTGGTTTCAAACCCCAGAGCCGCATGTGCTTCCCTGAACCCTGCTAAGAATGCAGATCCACACCCTCCCAAAAAATCATTCAAATATTTGTAAAATAAATGAGTGGATAAGTGACCTTTCACACATTACAGGACTAAATATTACCCATAGCATGTACTTCAGTTTCACCCCAGGTCAGTGAGCTGACTTAGGTTTAAAGTTGAAATAGAGAGGCCTCAAAGAAATATAGCTTGACTCTGCTCTTTGTTTACATACATTCCCTTTAGTCTTCTGCTTCTCTTCCTCTGTACTTATCTTGGTTTCTGCCCATTCCAGTAGAGCAA
Source organism: Cryptotis parvus (assembly GCA_021461705.1). Classification (NCBI taxonomy): domain Eukaryota; kingdom Metazoa; phylum Chordata; class Mammalia; order Eulipotyphla; family Soricidae; genus Cryptotis; species Cryptotis parvus. Next base: position 42,763 of record JAJIBD010003490.1, on the reverse strand, counting down.
AAATCAAATACCAGAGGTCTGGAGCTAGCTGATTCATGACAGTGATCCAATTGGTGACAAATGAAAAATCAATTTAAAAAAAGTAGGGCTGGATGTTGGGGTATGCTGGGCGACCCGACAAAATCCGGGAGCAGGCACGTGTCTCAGTGTCTCCACTTGTCAAGGTACGCTGAGCACCAACCCGGGAGCAGGGTCAGGGGATCCTCTTCTGCCCCAGGGAATCAGTGGCTGGCGGACAGAGAAAAGCGTGAGAATCCAGGCTGGCCCATGCCGACCCAGGTTTGATCCCCGGCATCCCATATGGTCCTCCAAGCACCACCAGGAGTAATTCCTGAGTGCAGAGCCAGGAGGAACCCCCTGAGCATCGCCGGGTGTGACCCAAAAAGCAAAAATAAATAAATAAATAAAAAAGCCTTTTCTCTCACAGGTTCTGGTATACAATCCAACAATAGGAAAACCCCAGACTTTGGGTTCCCAGCTGGGCCCTGGCCACATGTAGGTTTAGAATCCTAGGCCAAGATGGCTGCCACCACATGTGGCACCACCAAGATGGCCACCCAACAGGAAAGAGAACAGAGAGGAGGAGAGCAGAGGGAAAAGACGAAAAGGCAAAAGGCAAAAAGATGTGGAAGAAAGCAGGCTACAGCTTTTTTTTTTTTTTGGGGGTCACACCCGGCAATGCTCAGGGTTTCTCCTTGGGCAGCTTTTATATCTATTCAATTCAAACTGCCCACACCAACAGAAAGCAGTTAGGGTCAACTCCCCTCAGGTAGCTTTTCCCAGAACCTCAACTAGTTCCATTGAAATGTTAATGTTGCCCAGCCAAGATCTGCCTTGAAAGTGCCCCCTGCAGGGTAGAGTGGGGGGGGAAGGGCACGTATCTGTACCAATGGATATTCTACAGCAGGTGTATATTTCTCCAAGCCTTCACAAGATTCTCATCTTTACTTCATAGTTGTTTTGTATATTGCCTTTAGACTTATTAGAGAGCCATGCTTGCTTGCTTGGAGGCAAACAGCATTTCTCTCTGGTCTAATTACTTAGAGACCCAACATGGCCAGGTAAATATACTGGTAAGATTATCTAGTCCCATGATGATAGTGGCTGCATGAGAGAAAATATTTATACCAGCTAACATAGAATTCTAATAACAGAATTCTAATATACAGCTAACATAGAATTCTAATAACACCAAACATTAGCCAATCAGCATAAATGCTAGCTGACTGTTGTAGGACTCCTCTAAGAGCCCTTTTCTCTACCCTGTGGAGGTTTTTCCTGGCGGCTCAAAACATTAGCATATAAAAAGACATTGGGTGAGGTGCTGGGAGAAATTACCTGAGGGCATTTGACTCTGCCAGGAGAAGTTTACATTTGACTTGCAGCTCCTCCCAGCTCTGCTGGGAGGCTTTGAATTTTCATCTCTAGATAGCCCAGCCCAGAATAGGCTGGGCTGGGGGAGTTTGGGCGGATTTCTGGCTATAAGATAAGCCCCAAGAAGAAATAAGCTCTCTTTTTTTCCCCTTTTGCCATTTCGGCTTCCCTTGGCTGTTTGCTTCTCTCCATTCTCTGTTGGGCCTCAACACGTGGTGGCAGCCATCTTGGCCTGCACCTGGCTGGGGCCTAGCTGGGAACGGCAGAGTCCAGAGGTTTTTCCTGCTCTTGGATTGTATATTGGAACCTGTAATAGTAAAGCCCTTTTTAAAACTGCATTGGATTCCTGAGTTTTAATCCATTCCTAGCCGGCTTCGGAGGTAGAAGGGAACTTCGCTTCCCGGCACTATTGGGGACCCCAGCGGAGCTCCCGGACAGCTGACTTCGACTGAGAATGTGGAAAGATAGGTCTACAGTTGAATCTCAGCAAAACTATTTTCATGAAAAATGAACTAGTTCCAGAGACCCCATTTGCTCTCAATGGAACAAACATCTCTGAATGCAGCAGTTATGTGTACCTAGGTCAAGAAGTCAACATGATGAACGACCTAAAACCTGAGCTGTGCAGGAGGAAGAGAGCAGCATGAAATGCCTTCAAAAGCATTAAAGAAATAGCTTAAAAGACAAAGAACCTCCAGCTCCAGGCACATCTCTTCAACTCCACTGTTCTCCCTACATTAGCATATGCCTCAGAGACCTGGGCCTTACAAAAGCAGGATGAGAATGCTAATCAGGTCTCCCAAAGAGGAATCAAAAGAGCTATGCTTGGAATATAACGCCTCACCCAAGTGAAAAAGGAATCCAGAGCTCCGACCTCCGTCGCTGTTCCAGAGTCAGGGATGCTGTCTCATTTGCCAAGGCATCAAAAATCAGATGGGCTGGACATGTAATGCGATTTGGAGACAACCGCTGGACTAGAGCCGTTACCGACTGTATCCCACGGGATGGCAAAAGATCACGTGGCTGCCCACCTACAAGATGGTCAGACTTCTTCATCAAGACCCTGAACAAACGGTTTGATGCTCTTTGTATTCCTGAGGCAGCCAGATGCCATTGGGCTACACTGGCACGTGATAGGGTCAAATGGAAATATTACTGGTGCCCACTCGAGCAAATCAACGGATAACGGGATGTCAAGTGATCAAGTGAACATAGAATACATGGTAAGATATACTGCTACATATCAAAACTGTTTTCCACCCCTATATCTACAAAGTGGCCTGCAAGAGGTAACTCCAGGCAAGGTGCAGAGGCTCTGGGCAACAGTGTACTGCAACAGCTGGGGATATATCTCAGTAGTTAGGGCCACCTACTTTGTAAGCACCAGGAACTCAGTTCTTACCCCAACATACCAAGTCCTAGGACCACGAGGTATAGACTCGGTGGGCACCAGCGCAGCAGAGGACAAGCAAATACGAATCTTTAGGTCCTAGCATTGAGCCCCAAGAACCACCAGGAGTATTCCTGGGCTCCCTGAGTTCTTCTTGGGCTCACCCCCTTTCCACCCTAGAAAAATCAAATCAACATAATGTAAGTGTAGTGCCAGCAAAACCACAGGTGATTGTGAAGAAAAATCTGAGAGCATAAGGCCAAAAGAGGAAAGGCTGGAGCCTGCTTTCACCTGTGTGTATAGTTGGCCCAGAAAAAGGAAGCCACAAAGAGAGTCCCTCCTGCAAGACCACTCAATTTACAGAAAAGCTGGCACGACACTGCAGTGTCAGAAAGGATGATTTTCCATTAATTGTTCCCACACAACTAGCTGTCCCCCTGAGAGAAAATGAAATAAGCTCTATTTCACACAGGTTCCAATTCCACAGATACCAGACACAAAAATGCATGCGCAGGTAGACAAGAATATAGACAAAAATATTTACAAGACCATTATTCAAAAAGTCCTCATGAGAGGGAAGCATCCATCAAATGTGAAATACACAATTTGTAAATAAGCTGCTGGTCCTTTTGTGCAACAAAAATCCAGAGGCCAGTGGAAAGGAATAATGCCTACCATACGCCCCAGGCTCAATAAATCTCATATAGCTCTGGGCAAAAGAAAGCAAAGCACAAAGTACCTAATATATTGCTGCATTTTATATAGTCTTCAAAGGCTGACAAAACTGCTTTAGGATATTACAAATCAATGTATTAAAGGCCTTAGGGAGGAAGGAAAGTGTAGTAATGAGGCAATGCTGAAGGACAGCTCACAGGATGGACAATGGGCTCTACCAGCTGTCCATAATGGTGCCTATAGGCTGTCCATAATGGTGCCTATAGGCTGTCCATAATGGTGCCTATAGGCTGTCCATAATGGTGCCTATAGGATGTCCATAATGGTGCCTATAGGCTGTCCATAATGGTGCCTATAGGCTATCCATAATGGTGCCTAGAGGCTGTCCATAATGGTGCCTAGAGGCTGTCCATAATTGTTGCAGGACACCTAAAAGCCTAGGCCTCTGCATCTGCCCTGGATTTCCTCCTGCAGGTCACTGCATAGATAGGGGGTAGTCTGAATGTGGCAGTCTTGTCTGACCATGTATTCTGTACTGGCTGGTATAAATATTCTCTCATGCTACCACAGTCATCATGGGACTAGCTAGATCTTACCAGCATATTTGCCTGGCCACGTTGGATCTCTAAGTAATTAGACCAGAGAGAAAAGCTGTTTGCCTCCTAGCAAGCAAGCATGGCTCCCTGATAACTCAAAGACAACTAAAATACAAAACTACTGTGAAGTAGACAAGACTCTTGTGAAGGCTTGGAGAAATATTTAACTGGCATTAGTATTAGTCTTTGGTACAGAGACATGCCATCTCAGAAACCCCCATCTCTACCCTATAAAGGCATTTCCAGGCAGATCTTGGCTTAAGATATTAGGTGAGGTGCTGAGAGAAATTACCTGAGGGCATTTGATCCTTCCTGCCAGGGGAAATTACATTTAGCTTATAGCTTCTCCCAGCTCTGCTAGGAGGCTTTTAATTAGCTCTGGGTCCTTATAAACAACCAGATGGTCTCCTGAAGTTGCTACATTCTATAGATCTGTTTTCCTGTTTCCATCTCTAGATAGCCCATCCCAGAATGGGCTGGGCTGGGGAGTTTGGGCGGATTTCTAGCTATAAAATAAGCTGCAAGAAGAAAAGAAGCTCTTTTTTCCCCCTTTTGCCATTTCGGCTTCCCTTGGTGTTTTTGCTTCTCCGTCCTCTCCATTCTCTGTTGGGCCTCAACACGTGGTGGCAGCCATCTTGGCCTACACCTGGCTGGGGCCTAGCTAAGAACCCAGAGTCCAGAGGTTTTCCCTGCTCTTGGATTGTATATTGGATCCTGTGATAGTAAAGCCCTTTTAAAACTGCATCGGATTCCTGAGTCTTCATCCATTCCCGCCCGGCTTCAGAGGTAGAAGGGAACTTCGCTTCCCGGCACTGTCGGGACCCGGTGGCGCTCCCGACACATAATAGTGCCTATAGACTGTCCATAATGGTGCCTATAGGATATCCATAATGGTTCCTATAGGCTGTCCATAATGGTGCCTATAGACTGTCCATAATGGTGCCTATAGGCTGTCCATAATGGTTCCTATAGGCTGTCCATAATGGTGCCTATAGGATGTCCATAATGGTGCCTATAGGCTGTCCATAATGGTGCCTATAGGATGTCCATAATGGTGCCTAGAGGCTGTCCATAATGGTGCCTATAGGCTGTCCATAATGGTGCCTAGAGGCTGTCCATAATGGTGCCTATAGGCTGTCCATAATGGTGCCTAGAGGCTGTCCATAATGGTTCCTATAGGCTGTCCATAATGGTGCCTATACTTTTACCATTGTCATAGTCAGTCAGTCTTGGCAGAATGAAGTCATGGACTACTCTGAAAACACATTAAAATTATTTTTTAAATAAATGCCTCTGCTATCTCATAGTATATGCTATCTTATGAAATCAAACACATTCAGGTTCTCAAACACCCTCTGAGCTTACTGTGGCAGCTGGTAAACTATGAGGACATTAACGAATGAATATTTTATAAGCACTCATTCACGGATGATTGGCTAAAGAAGACATGGTACAGGCACACAATGGAATGGGATTCAGCTAACGTGTTAAAAATTAAACGTGGATGTTTGCAGGTAAAGAAAAGTAACTCGAGGGGATTCTACAAAACAAGTCAGAAGGAAAAAAGAAATGTTGGATGATTTCTTAATGTCTACCAGATAAGAAAATGAAATTAATGATTAGACAAAACAAAGCAAAAATAAACAAGTGGATATTGAGGTTCCCTGGGAGAACTGAGGTTCCCTGGGAGAAGAAAGGGTGGAGAATGTGTAAAGGAAACAACAATCTTGTCTTTAAAATAAGATTTCAATGAAAGAAAATTGGCTAGTGCATTCTGAATCTCAGTGTGCAGACAGCTCCATCCTCCCTTGGTGCTTATGTGCACCTGAAAAAATTTTCCTAAGTACCATTTTTCTCTTGTATTCAAGCAAGGGTGGATGTATCTGTGTAATGGCAGCCATAATGGCCTGGTTATTTTTGTTTGAGTGATCTGCGGCATTTTCTGAATAGACCTGCATCCAGCTCGGTCTGTGTACTTTTCAGCCTGTGACTGTCCAGGGACACCGTCCATTCAAAAGTCTATGGAAAATAAAAGAGCTGGGAATGGTTTCTGCTCTACCTTCCCAATTCCAACAAGAACTATCACATGCCCACATGAGAACCAGGAAGAAAAATTATTCCAATGATGATTTCTGGATAATCCAAATCAATTATCCATAATTAACTGCTTAAAGCACAATTTCAAAAGATTTATAACACTAAGAGAACAACTTCCTAGTCGAACTCCTTCCCCATGTAAAGGAAATAACATAAATAGCAACAAGGAAAAGATGTTCTCATTGGCTCAATATTGGGGGATCCAGTATATAAAAGTCCCCGAAAAGAAGGCCTCATCATCATTCTGGGAAACTTGCCTCTGACCAGAAACCCAACCTCCATTCCTGGAACCATGACCCACTCCTGTTGTTCCCCTTGCTGCCGGCCTACCTGCTGCACAACCACCTGCTGCGGGTCCGGCTGCTGCTGCAAACCCTGCTGCTCCCCCTGCTGCCCTCCCTGCTGCAAACCCTGCTGCACCCCTGCTGCAAGCCCTGCTGCTGCTGTAAAGTCTGCTGCGTGCCCTGCTGCTGCAAGCCTGCTGCCGCTCCCTGCTGCTCCTCCTGCTGCTCCCCACCTTGCTGCTGCAAGCCCTGCTGCTCCCCCTGTTGTTCTCCCTGCTGCTCACCCTGTTGCAGCCCCCTGCTGTAAGCCCTGCTGCAGCCCCTGCTGCTCTCCCTGCTGTAAGCCCTGCTGCTCTCCCTGCTGCTCTCCCTGCTGCTCTCCCTGCTGCTCTCCCTGCTGCTCTCCCTGCTGCTCTCCCTGCTGCTCTCCCTGCTGCTCTCCCTGCTGCTCTCCCTGCTGCTCTCCCTGCTGCAAGCCCTGCTGCTCTCCCTGCTGCTCTCCCTGCTGCAAGCCCTGCTGTTCTCCCTGCTGTAAGCCCTGCTGCTCTCCCTGCTGCTCTCCCTGCTGTAAGCCCTGCTGTAAGCCCTGCTGCAGCCCCTGCTGTAAGCCCTGCTGTTCTCCCTGCTGTAAGCCCTGCTGCTCTCCCTGCTGCCTCCCTGCTGTAAGCCCTGCTGCTCTCCCTGCTGTAAGCCCTGCTGCTCTCCCTGCTGCTCTCCCTGCTGTAAGCCCTGCTGCTCTCCCTGCTGCAGCCCCTGCTGTAAGCCCTGCTGCTCTCCCTGCTGTAAGCCCTGCTGCTCTCCCTGCTGCAGCCCCTGCTGCTCTCCCTGCTGTAAGCCCTGCTGCTCTCCCTGCTGTAAGCCCTGCTGCTCTCCCTGCTGTAAGCCCTGCTGCTCTCCCTGCTGTAAGCCCTGCTGCTCTCCCTGCTGTAAGCCCTGCTGCTCTCCCTGCTGTTCCCCCCTGCTGCTCCCCCTGCTGCAAGCCCCTGCTGCAGCCCTTGCTGCTCTCCCTGCTGCAGCCCTTGCTGCTCTCCCTGCTGCTCTCCTGCTGTAAGCCCTGCTGCCTCCCTGCTGTAAGCCCTGCTGCTCTCCCTGCTGTTCCCCCTGCTGCTCCCCTGCTGCAAGCCCTGCTGCAGCCCTTGCTGCTCTCCCTGCTGCAGCCCCTGCTGCAGCCCCTGCTGTAAGCCCTGCTGCAGCCCCTGCTGTTCCCCCTGCTGCTCCCCCTGCTGCAAGCCCTGCTGCAAACCCTGCTGCACTCCCTGCTGCAAGCCCTGCTGCTGCTGCAAAGTCTGCTGCGTGCCCTGCTGCTGCAAGCCCTGCTGCGCTCCCTGCTGCTCCTCCTGCTGCTCCCCACCTTGCTGCTGCAAGCCCTGCTGCTAGACTTGCTGCCCACCAACCTGCCGCCAAACCACATACTATACAACCACCTGCTACAAGTCAACTTGTGTGACCAGCTGCTGCCAGCCCACCTGTTGCTCACTCGTCCGTCCCCTCGCTGCTGACCTGCCTACTGTTACACCGCTTGCTGCAGGCCCACCACCTCTGCCACCTTTGAGGTATGTCCAGCTCCTGCCAGGCTTCCTGCTTTTGATTCTCTTATTTAAGACCCAACACTCTAGCAACTACCTGGATCCTGCAATAATCCAGGCCTGGCCATCATCAAATTGTCTATTGCTTGTCCTTTTGTAAATGATCCAGGAGTCTGCTTGACAGGGAAAAGTGTGCTTCTCTCTTTTCTGTTTTTGTAACTTTGGTCAGTTGTTCACACTCTGGCCCACTTTGACCTGTCTGAGAGCTTCTTTAGGAAAAGGGATTGTGTTCCTTATTCTTTCAGCAACCTAGAAAAACAAGAAAACAAACAAAAAACAATGAACTTTTTTCTTGGTTATCCTCTGTGACTGACCTCTGACTTATAGGAAAGCTTCCTGACTCTTTTCTAATAAAATATAGACCATCTGAATCTTTCCCCGTGTTTGTGTGTTTTAATGAATTACCTTTATAAGAAATTACACTCAGACTTCGTTTCACTTCTACCATCTTTCCCCCAGAGCATCTTTTGCAACCTATTGATGAGAAGGTTACTTGCCTTGCAGTAGTCCAGCACCAAGGCCCTTCTTTTATCTCAGGGTGTCTTCACTTATCTCAGACTTAAGGGAAAATAATCCAGTCTGGTAACAGGTCTTTCCCCCTGCTCACACACTGTGCCCCTTTCCATGTTCAAATAAAGAAATGTGAGAAACTAGGAAATCAGGCAGAAATGAATCCATGATTGTGTGAGGGTAATGGCAAAGAAAGGAACGGAGCATTGCAAGGAAACAACATACTATAACACACACAGGGTTAGGGCTTTTGTAGACAGTGATTGCCATAAAATGGGAAACAGTGTTTAAGGACCTATATCTACTTGATCAAGCTAACGGAGGTGAGGAAACTCGTTGTCTTCCTGGCCCATGCCTATGGTTCTCCTGAAGTATCCTTTGGTTCTCTGTCCAACAATCCAACATTCTGACTACAGTGCTCCTGTGTAACATGGTGGAGAAGTCCTTGAAAGGATTTGTGGATATTTACTGAGAAGCTAGTAGAGACTGTGTTCTGAGCTCTACCAAAAGCCGAGTCTCTTCTGCAACTTATTTATGAGAAAGGTTACGTGCCTTGCCATTGTCCTGTGCTGAGGTATTGATTTATCTTGAGATACCTTAACCTATTTCAGACTCAAGTGGAAATAGCAGAGCCCTGGTTACAGACCTTTTACACAAATCTAACAGACACTTGCTGCAAAGACAGCGTCAATGATCAAGAGGCACAGGAAAAAGGCATCTCTGAGTATCAGGTAAATGCAAATCACAACTACAAAGAGGTGTCATGGCATGCTAGTGAGAATGGCCTATATCAAAAAGTCCAGAAAAATAATACAAAAAAAAATGTATTGGTGTGAAAAGGTGAAAAAGGAAACCTCCCATGACATTAAGACTGCGGGTGGGGCTGGCTTCTCGCTCAATCTATGTAGAAAACAGCACGGACACGTCTCAGAAAATTAAAAATAGGACAACCTAGGATCCAGTGACTCTGTTCCTCAGCATCTGATCACAAAACAGCATTTGCCAGGGAAAAAAAAGAGAATAATGTATAAACACCTATATTTATCACATTGCTGTAAACAATTGCCAAATCTAGTGGGGGTAAAGAAACACTGGTGGAGGAGGGCAGACGGGTTTTGGGGAGTGGGCCCGTCACCTCTGGGGGGTCCCGGAAGCAGCCGGATGAGACTCGCCCATCACACTAGCCACCATTTTTGCTGTCCGGACGCTGGGAAACTGCCTCACGACCAGATCAACAGAGCAAAGCCAGTTCGAGCCCAGGTAGGCAGCTCCCAGAAGTGGGAATCACTGGGAATTCGTCAGATGGAGTCAGGGTTCGGCCATTCCCCTCTCCATTTTGTCGAGCCTGGTGGCCCCGCCCAGGAGCTGCCTGGGGGCCATCGGCCATAACATGAAGTGGCTGGGGAGACTGGAACTCAGCTCATCCCGGGCCCAGCTGAAGAGGGACCCCCAGGAGGGCAGACGGGTTTTGGGAGTGGGCCCATCACCTCTGGAGGGTCCCAGAAGCAGCCGGATGAGACTCGCCCATCACACTAGCCACCATTTTCGCTGTACGGATGCTGGGAAACTGCCTCATGACCAGATCAACAGAGCAAAACCAGTTCGAGCCCAGTACGCGTGGCCGCAAGCAGCCGCGCGGTCCATTAAAATAGTGGAAACAGTAATGTCTTTTAATGCACTGAATTCCATAAAGAGCAGGAAAGTTTGGCGGGAGGGAGAGATAGGGAGAAGAGAAATGACATACAGAACCCGCCAAATAGTTGAGGTGTGGGAGGGGGGGAGGGAGGTGGGGACATTGGTGATGGGAGATGGGTTTGGGTGGAGGGATGGGTGTTGGAACACTGTAGAACCAAAACTCTACATGAGCATCTTTCAATTGTATGTCTAAAATGGTGTAACAATATTTGGGGGGAATAATAAAATAAAATAAAATCGGAAAAAAAAATAAAAATAAATAAAAAAAAAGAAACACTGGTGGGTATTATGGTAAATTAGATAGATCAGAAAGAAGGAAAAAATACTGAGTGATTTCACTCATATGGAAAAACAATAGAACATCCCATGTCCAGTAAAAACACATTCTTAGATTCTGTGCTCTAAGAGCCCCAGGGTCAGGAGAGATAGTACAACAAATAGGGCACTTGCCTTGCAGGCATCCAAGCTGACTTCAATCCTTAGCATCTCAAATGGTCTCCCAAGTACTACCTGGAATAATTCCTAAATGCGGAACTGAGAGTAATCCCCAAGCCTCACCGGATGAGGCCCGTAAACAAAAAGCAAAAACAAACTAAAAGAACTAAGAATACAAGGGATTAGTAGAAGTAGTCAAGAGGGGGCCTGTAGACTCCAGCAAAAAGATATTGGTTCTGTGGGGCTGCAAGTGTGATAAAGCTTTACCCCTGACATATATAAGAATCACACAAATGTGACCTCTATTTTTTAATTAGAATAAAGCCAGTAAACAGTTGAAACAACATCAAACATTGCATTTTTGCAAAATCACTGTCTTCCGTTCATCATTGATTGGCTCGAGCGGGCACCAGTAACATCTCCAGATGTCTGTCCTGTGTCATGCTAGTAGAGCCCAAGGGCACCTGCTTGCTCCAGGAACATAAAGAGCCATTACATCAGGTCATGGGAATGAGGTCTAAAATTGTTACTGGTATTTGGCATATCAAATACGACATGGGTAGCTTGCCAGGCTCTGCCGTGCGGTAGCATATTTTGCAAAATATTGTTAACTATTAACCAAAGTCTCCATATGCATTATTTTTATTTCTTGAAGAAACATCAACATAAAGGTCAATGTTCCCATAACAAAGAAGAAACTGAAAGTAAAGTAGCAAAGTAATAACATAAGTTGGTTCCTCCCAGAAGTTTCTTTTTTTTTTCTTTTTGGGTTACACCCGCGACGCTCAGGGTTTACTCCTGGCTCTGCATTCAGGAATTCAGGAATTACTCCTGGCGGTGCTCAGGGGACCATATGGGATGCCGGGGATCAAACCCGGGCCAGCGCAGGCTGGCCGCATGCAAGGCAAACACCCTACCTGCTGGGCTATCACTCCGGCACAGAAGTTATTTTTTTTAAGATTCCAGTAAACAGAGATTAGTTGGGATGAGTCTGTCATAACTTTGGGGGACTGTAGGTAGCACGGGAAAGGGCTTATGTGATGCATATCACAGCCAGTGACTGAAGTCACACCCAATGAAAATGACAGAAACCTGTTAAATATGTACTTACAGTGACAGTGTCTAATAGACAAGGGATTAGAGCCCATACGAACAGTCTCAGAAGGACTGGGTGAATGTTTACCAGTGGAACAAGCTCTGGCAGTAGGAACAAGAAGACCCAGATGGAAGGTGGAAATGTCCCAAATACAATGAGACCCATTACAGTGGGGATCGCAAACATCTTTACTATCACATTCCACTCTTCAGTGTGAAGATCTGCACAGTATGGAAGAACAGGAGAATGCAAAGAAAGACAGAGATTGAGATAGAAACAGAGACGGCAAGGAGGCAAAAGAACAAAGGAGGAAGAGGATGTGAAGGAGTGTCGGGAATGCCACCGGGGTCCCCAGCAGTGCCGTGAGCGAGTTCCCTTTTACCTCCGAGGCCGGCAGGGAATGGATGAAAACTCAGGAATCCGAGGCAGTTTTAAAAGGCTTTACTAATCGCAGGTTCAGGCATACAAATCAACAATAGGAAAAACCTTGTGCTTAGGATTCCCGGCTAAAACCCCAGCCACGTGTAGGCCAAGATGGTGGCCACCACGTCTTAAGGCCCTGTAAAGAGGAGACAAAAGACAAGACTCCCAAGAAGAGTGCAAGCCCCAAAAAAAGAGAGCCCACAAAGAGAGGCCAGAGAGAGAGAGAGAGAGAGAGAGAGAGAGAGAGAGAGAGAGAGAGAGAGAGAGAGAGAGAGAGAGAGAGAGGAGCAGGCTGGTTTTATACCCCTGCAACTCAGACCTCCCACTATTATGGGAAGCAGTAATGGTCAAATGCCCTTAGGTAATTTCTCCCAGCACCTCAACTAGGCCCTATTATATGCTAATGTTTTGAGCCAAGATCTGTCTGGAAATGCCTTTATAAGGTAGAGAAGGGAGTTTCTGAGATGGCATGTCTCTGTACCAAAAACTAATACTAATGCCTGTTAAATATTTCTCCAAGCCTTCACAAGAGTCTCATCTACTTCACGGTAGTTTTGTATTTTAGTTGCCTTTGAGTTATCAGGGAGCCATGCTTGCTTGCTAGGAGGCAAACAGCTTTTCTCTCTGGGCTAATTACTTAGAGATCCAATGTGGCCAGGCAAATATGCTGGTAAGATCTAGCTAGTCCCACGATGATTGTGGTAGCATGAGAGAATATTTATACCAGCCAGTACAGAATACATGGTCAGATAAACTGCCACAGTTAGACTACCCCCCTATCTACGAAGTGACCTGCAGGAGGCAATCCAGGGCAGATGCAGAGGTTCTAGAGGAGTCCTGCAACAAAGGAGAGGAAGGAAATAGATGAAAAAAGGAGGAGGAGAAAAAGGAAATGATTATAAATGAGTCAAGAAATATCTGGAGCCAGAACAACAGTTCAAGAGACAGGGCACTTCCCTTGCACACAGTCTACCTGGGCTCCATCCCCTGTACCCCATTCGGTTTCCTGACTACCACCAGGAGTGACCTTGAGTGCAGAGCCTGGAGCAACCTCTGAGCAATGCCAGGTATGGCCCCTGCAAAAAAAAAAAAAAGGGGGAAATTATGTAATTAGTTACCGGAGACAAACAAACGTTGAATACAAGGACTAGGAGGCAGTACCAATTCATCCTGGGCGATGAACCTGCCATATCACTCCTCTTGAAATTCCCATATTTCACAAACTTCCTGTGTTCAGGAAATAATTACCAAGGACATAATTAACAGACAGAGGCTTTCTTGATCCAAGAGGCTTTCTTTCCCACATCTGCTTAGTTAGTTTTGTCATGTGGAGGACACAGACATCCCTAGTTTCATAGAGTTGGGCTACACAGGGGTTTACGTTGCTCAAGAGAACTGACTCCAGTGTAAGAGATAAACCCAGATGCAGCCTAGATTCCTTTCCTCACTGAGCCTGTGAAGCAGCTGTCCCATGCACCCAGCAAAACACCAGTGTACACGCAACCAAAGAGGGAACTGCACAGAACGGCATGATATTGTGAAGTTTCGGGAACTCACTCACGTGACCAGACTGATCAAAACAAGTTCCCTGATTATGCACCTTCTTTCCTTTGATCTAGTATCTAAGAATTAATTTCTATTAAGAAAGACAGGCGACACTAATTTTCTAAATGATTAATGATATTTGGGTGGGGGAAGCTTCCCTTTCAAAATTGTCTACAGGCTATGTTGTTTATAAACAAGAAAACTGCTTCGCATTGGTGCAAACTCTGAGGGTCCAGCGTATAAAATGCACAGAGCAAGAAGGATCATCATCTTCTGGGAAACTCCCCTCTGAACACAGGTTCACTCTCCACCCACGCCACCATGTGCTGCTCCCCTTGCTGCCAGCCCACCTGTGGGTCCAGCTGCTGCTCCCTTGCTGCTGCAAGCCCTGCTGCCCCCACCCTGCTGCTGCAAGCCCTGCTGCCCCCACCTTGCTGCTGCAAGCCCTGCTGCCCCCACCCTGCTGCTGCAAGCCCTGCTGTCCCCCACCCTGCTGCTGCAAGCCCTGCTGCCCCCCACCCTGCTGCTGTAAGCCCTGCTGCCCCCCCACCTTGCTGCTGCAAGCCCTGCTGCCCCCAACTTGCTGCTGCAAGCCCTGCTGCCCTTCACCTTGCTGCTGCTAAAGCCCCTACAGCCAACCCCATGGATCTCCTCCTCCTACGCTCAAGCCCTGCAGCCCATCCATCTACAGTGCTCCCAGCTGCCCCCAGTCTCACTGCTGCTGCTGCTCACTTGCCAAGGACCAACGAGCTCCCAGCACTGACTGACTGTGTGAGGATAGACGCCTGCAAACCTCACTGACAGTCAGCACTCTGCCCCCATATCTCTGTTCCCGTCCACGTGGTGAGCTGAGCCCAGCTGGACCATTGGAGGGAACCTCACTGGATTCTCTTCTCACCTCTGGGTCTCTTCTCTCCTTTCCTCCTCTGAAGATCACTTTCACTTATTTCTCTAGAAACGAGGACTCTGACCTACATTTTCTAATAAACCCTGTGTCATTCTGAATCCCAGAGAGTCTGGTGTTTTCTTCTACAGTATTTCCAGTGAACACATCGCTACACACCAGACACAGTAGACTCACCTCACTGAAGAGTTTACTCAAGTGTGTCTCTCAGGGGTGGAGCCTGTCTTTCCTCCCATATACTTTATTGATTTGACTCTGACAACAAAGCGTTTGCTCCATTTTAATTATCTTTTGTGCATGATGGGGAAGACAGTGCGTTTGCACATGGAGTACTATGAAATTATAAGGAAAGATAAAATCTTGCTTTAAATTACAACACAAATAGAACTGTAGCGGTTAGGTATAGGTTAAATAAGCCAGGACCACTAAGACACACACTGGATGTTTTCACTGAAATCTAATTTATAAAGTTAAAATCAGGAAATTTGTGAATATCCAAGAGTTCACTTGGGCCAGAGCAATATTTCGGGTAAGAGGCCCAGAGGCCATTGCCTTGCCTGCAGCCAACCTGGGTTTGATTGCTCTCACGCAATAGGGGGCCTGTAAGCTGGCCAGGAGTATTTCTGAGCTCAGAGACAGGAGCAAGCCGTGAGTGCCACTGGCTTTGGCCCCAAAAGAAAACAAAATGTGAGTATACCAAGAGGGTGACAGGTGTGAGGTTCCTGTGCAAAGTGGTCGGGAGATCTTGAAACTCTAGTGATCAGGGCCAGGAGTATTTGTCCCCCGGAGGAAGCCTGCCTGAATTGCTGATAGTGGTAAGCAGTTGGCTAGAGCAGAGACCCCTATGACAATGATGGTTGGATGAACTCTCTGGATGGGAGATGCGTGCTGAAAGTGGGTACAAGATGAAATATGATAGCCTCGGTATCCATATTCACTGTATCACTGTCTTCCCGTTCATCATCGATTGGCTCAAGCGGGCACCAGTAACATCTCCATATGTCCTGTCTCATGCTAGTAGAGCCCAAGGGCACCTGCTTGCTCCAGGAACATAAAGAGCCTCAAACCATTCCATCAGGTCATGGGAATGAGGTCTATAATTGTTACTGGTATTTGGCATATCAAATACGACACGGGTAGCTTGCCAGGCTCTGCAGTGCGGGTAGCATACTCTTGTAGTCATCTCTAAATCCAGCATTTATTGATGAAGGGTGGATCTCTATGAGCCGGGCTGTGATAGGCTGGTCTGCTGGGTGGAGTTCTGATGAGAAGGAAGTCGGATGTGGAAAATGGAGGCCCTCATGGGTCATCTGGCTTGTTGCAAGGCTCTGCTGGGGTGGTGGGCCAAGGCTAGGACCTGCCATCCCTCCTGGGCACCTAGTGAGTGGCTGGGCACAGGGAGAGCCAGTAGCAGCTCTGTCACATGTCCGTTAGTATCCATATTACAAACCTTAATGCCCAAAATAAGAGAGACAGAAAAGATGAGAGCGAGAGAGAGAGAGAGAGAGAGAGAGAGAGAGAGAAGAAAAACTGCCTGTCAAAGAACCAACTGTTGGCGTGACAGGTGGGATGGTGGGCAGGAAACCTGACAATGATGATACAGAAATGCAGTGCAGTATGGAAATCATGTTGGAACATTGTTCAAGTGAAACCCAGTCACAGACAGCTTTGTAACTATATCTTACGGTGATTCACAAAAGAAATAACAATAATAAAATAATGAAATAATTAAAATAAATTAAAACTCTATTGGTGGTTGTTATACCTTCCTGGTAGTGCATATTTATACCTACATGTGTGTATTACATATAGTATATGATATATACATATATATTTTATATAAGCTTTTATATTATTTTTATGCCATACCTGGTAGTGCTTAGTTATCATTGGCACATGTGAATATTCCACTCTTCTTAAACAGTATTATAATTTTTCTATTAAAAAAAGAGCTACTGCAAGGAAAACTGAGTGAACTATTGAAAAGCAAATTGTTCAATGGTAAAAATGGCCAAAATTCTCAGAGAAAAACAAAACAAGCTCCTTTATATGAAAAGTATCACTGGATATAGATAGACTCAACTCTCAAAAGACACAAAGAATCTGGAAACAAAATCCAACCTTCTGTGGCTGACAAGAGACACATCTGAACTCTCATGCTCAAAACCAGTTAGGAGAAAAAGGCTGAAAGACAGTCAGACAAGGAAATGAGAGACTCAAAAGCAATGACAGCTGTACTTATATTCAAACTAAAGGCAGTCATAGAGATAAGGATGAACACTACATACTGCTTTGTTTTTCATTCTTGGAAAAACAGTTTTGGGTCTTCCCAAAACATACAAAGAGAACTTCTACAGAACCGTGTAAGTAATTCAGCTCCTGGTAATCTGACCCCCAAAACAAATAAACAGTAATTCAAAAGCATATAGTCACACTGAGTTTATTGCAGTATTATTTGCAGTAGCTGAGATTTGGGAAGAAACTAAAATGCCAACAACAGATGAGTAGATAGAGAATGTGGTAGATACTCATACGCAGTCAGACTCAGCTATGAGGAAAGAGGAGAGTTTCCCCCGCAAGGTCTGAACTGCATTTCTGGAGAATGGGCGAGGCGTCAGAGGGGGTCCTGAGGACCCCAGCACATGGCTGAGCTGCAGGGAGGGAGGCCCTCGCTGGCCTGGGGGCCGAGGCAGAACCAGTACTCCACAGCCCACGCTGTGCAGACCTGTTGCAGGACACCTTAAAGCCTAAAAGCCTCTGCATCTGCCCTGGATTGCCTCCTGCAGGTCACTGCATAGATAGGGGGTAGTCTGAATGTGGCAGTCTTATCTGACCATGTATTCTGTACTGGCTGGTATAAATATTCTCTCATGCTACCACAGTCATCGTGGGACTAGCTAGATCTTACCAGCATATTTGCCTGGCCACGTTGGATCTCTAAGTAATTAGCCCAGAGAGAAAAGCTGTTTGCCTCCAAGCAAGCAAGCATGGCTCCCTGATAACTCAAAGACAACTAAAATACAAAACTACCGTGAAGTAGAGCGAGACTCTTGTGAAGGCTTGGAGAAATATTTAACTCCGCATTAGTATTAGTCTTTGGTACAGAGACATGCCATCTCAGAAACCCCCTTCTCTACCCTATAAAAGGCATTTCCAGACAGATCTTGGCTCAAAACATTAGCATATAATAGGGCCTAGATGAGGGGCTGGGAGAAATTACCTAAGGGCATATTTGACCCTTCCTGCTTCCCATAATAGTGGGAGGTCTGAGTTGCAGGGGTACAAAACCAGCCTGCTTTCTCTCTCTCTCTCTCTCTCTCTCTCTCTCTCTCTCTCTCTCTCTCTCTCTCTCTCTCTCTCTCTCTCTCTCTCTCTCTCTCTCTCTCTCTCTCTCTCTCTCTCTCTCTCTCTCTCTCTCTCTCTCTCTCTCTCTCTCTTCTTTTTGGGCTCTCTCCTTTTTGGGCTCACACCCTTCTTGGGAATTTTGTCTTTGTCTCCTCTTTACAAGGCCTTAACATGTGGTGGCCACCATCTTGGCCTACACGTGGCTGGAGTTCTAGTTGGGAATCCTAAGCACAGGGTTTTTCCTATTGCTGATTTCTGTGCCTGAATCTGTGATAAGTAAAGCATTTTAAAACTGCATTGGATTCCTGAGTTCATCCATTCCCCTCCGGCTTCTGAGGTAGAAGGGAACTCGCTTCCCAGCACTGTCGGGGACCCCGGCGGCTTCCCCAACACAGACCAGCTGGGAGCACTCAGCCCTGCCCCACAGCTTCTTCCCTCTGGGTGCTCACATGGCGACACCCCAGGGCATAGTTCTGGAGGCCAAGGCCTGCCACCTGGAGGAGTCCCGAGTCAGTGTCTCAGAGCTGGCTCTGCTCTCTCCCAGCCCCAGCCCCACCACTGCCCCCTTGAGGTAGCAGCCAGTGCCATGACCAGAGAACCACTAGCCTATGGTAGAGAGCCATGGCCCTGGACACAGGGAAGACCTGTCGGGACCAGAGCAGTGCGTGGAGGGCACTTGCCTTACATTGGCCAACTTGGGTTTGATCCCTGGCATTCCATACGTCTCTCGAGCCTTGCTGAATGAGCAATTGCTGAAGAGAAAATTGTTTTGTGTTGTTCTGTTCCCCATGCTGATGTACACACCCAAAGGAGTCCCATGCCCTGGCAGAGGAGTATCTGACATCCAATCTGGAGCTGAGGACCCAAGTCCTAGAGTCACTTTCATATTCCCCTCAGCAGTGAATGCTGAATCTTTTGCTTATAAAATAAAATAAGACAGGGAGCATAGGAAATTTTTTCAATTTGCTGAGATGGATAGAAGGGTATCAGGATAATGTAGAGAAAAAATCCAAACCCAATACCAGATGTTCTCATTTACATGCTGAGCATAAGGAAACAAAGAAAAGTGGTTCCATAACCCCCAATGACAACAAAAGCTAAGACAAGATCAGTAGAACTGGGAACTGCGGGGGGTCAAGGAGGACAGGGAGGGAAAGTAGAGTGGACAACGGTGGGAGGGTCTTAAAACACTGCTGCAAAGATTGGCGCAACAGTCTTGAGGCCAGAAAATAATGACTTCAAGGCTACCGTAAAGTAACACATCGAAATTGAAAAAATATTAATTATTAGGAAGCAGAGATTTTCACATATGGCCCTCTTGGAGTAACCTGTGACCCACAGGAAATACATACTCCACGCTGAGAATGCTGACTGGGAATATGCAATCATAATAACAGAAATTTCCATATCCAGAAAATTTTGTTATTCTGGGAAAAGCAAGTGAAATCACAAGATCATAGTTGGCCGATGTTTCCTTAATCCCAGGCCACTGTTTGTCTTCACCACCTGCTTTGTCAGCCTCATCAGGCAGAAGAAACCACTGCAAAAGTTCTCTCAGGTTACCCTGGAGCTGAGTACATGGGAGGCTCAGAACCAGAGATATACCCAACCAGAGACAGGAAGGGGCACTTCCTCAGATGTTGAAGCTGGCAGCAACAATACCAGGCGAATGGAGTCCGCTCCTCATTACAAAGGTGCAGCACTATGTTCCTCCCCAATTCACCTCCACGGGGGTGTGCAACCAATAAGCACAAGGAGAGAACTGTGTTCTGATCTCATATGGCTTCAGGAACTTTATCACATGATCAGGCTAGGAACAAAGCAGGAACACTTATGGCTTACCTTCCTTTTATCAAAGAAAAGGAACTGGGAATTAATCTCAATTAAGGCACACATGAAACATTTATCTCTTGAATATTCATAACATTTAAGGGGATAAAAACTTCCTCTATGGAACTGTCTAGAAGCTGTGTTGTTTATAAACCAGAAAAGTGCTTCTTATTGGTGTAAACTTTGAGAGTCCAGGGTATAAAAGCCCTGCCTAGAGTTAGAGGGTCATCATCTTCTGGAACACTCCCTACTGGGCGCAATCAACCACCACCCACCAGCCCCACCACCATGTGCTGCTCCCCTTGCTGCCAGCCCACCTGTGGGTCGGATGCTGCCAGCCTTGCTGTCGCCCAGCTTGTTGTCCAGTCACCTGCTGCACCACCACCTGCTGCAAGCCCTGCTGCTCCCCTTGCTGCTGCAAGCCCTGCTGCCCCCCACCCTGCTGCTGCAAGCCCTGCTGCCCCCACCCTGCTGCTGCAAGCCCGCCCCCCCCTGCTGCTGCAAGCCCTGCTGCTCCCCTTGCTGCTGCAAGCCTGCTGTCCCCACCTTGCTGCTGCAAGCCCTGCTGCCCCCCCCCCTGCTGCTGCAAGCCCTGCTGCCCCCACCTTGCTGCTGCAAGCCTGCTGCCCCCACCTTGCTGCTGTGGCCCCTGCTGTCCCCCCGCCTTGCTGCTGCAAGCCCTGCTGTCCTCCACCTTGCTGCTGTAGCCCCTGCTGCCCCCCCACCTTGCTGCTGCAAGCCCTGCTGCTCCCCTTGCTGCTGCTAAACCCCTACTGCTAACCCATGGATCTCTTCCTCCTAAGCTCAAGCCCTGAAGCCCATCCATGTAACTGTGCTTCCAGCTGCCCCCCAGCCTTGCTGCTGCTGCTCCCTTACCAAAGACCACATGGACTCCCAACACTGATTGGCCTTTGGGAAGACCAATTCGGCTTCACCCTTCATTAACAGCCAGCAGTACCACCACATCTACTTCCATCTGCCTGGTGAGCCCCAGCTTGACTCTCAGAGGGAGCCTCACCCAAGTCTCTTCTCCCCATGCCTTTGGTCATGGGCAGCTCCACACATGCTCCCTATGGAACCCTGATCCCTGTTTTCATTTTGTATTTAGGGTCTTAATCTTCTTCCGCTGGTCTCCCTACATGCAGAAAATCTGACTTATATTTCCTAATAAACCCAATGCATACTTATCCTGTTGCTTTATTCTGTTTTTGTTTTGCTTTGTCTTTTGGGGGACACATATGGCAATGCTTAAGGGTTATTCCTGGCTCTGCACTCAGTAGTCTCCTGGCAGCGCTTAGGGGACCATATGGGATATTGGGGATCGAACTCAGGTTGATCACATGGAAGGCAAGTGCATTGCTACTGTATTATTGCCTGTTGTTTTTGCAATTGCATTTTCTATAAATACATTGGTTCACATCTTGCACTCGAAATGCCAATGGAGTCAAAACACTGAAGAAAACCTTAAGTCAGTAACATGGAAGTGGTACCTGTATTTCCTTCCATCTAGTTTTATAAATTTGAATTTTTAAGCATTCTATAATAATAAGTGATGCCACTGCGTGGTTCCACTGGGGCTTGAACCCAGGACCTTCTGCGTGTAAAGCAGGCGTGATAACCGCTACAATATGGAACCGCGTAGCAGTTCTAGCCCCTGGCCCACCACCCCAACAGAGCCTCGCAACAAGCCAGACGACCCCCCCTCAACTCCATGAGGGCCTCCATTTTCCACATCCGGACTTCTCTCTCGTCAGACCTCCACCCAGCAGACCAGCCTATCAGTGCCCGGCTCATCGAGTTCCACCCTGTAGCAGTCTTTCTTAAATCCGGCTCAGGTATGCCGGTCCAGAGACTTGCAGACATGGGGCAGAGCTGCTGCTACTGGCTCTCCCCATGACCAGCCGCTCACGAGGCGCCCAGGAGGGGATGGTGGGTTCTAGCCCCTGGCCCACCACCCCAACAGAGCCTCGCAACAAGCCAGATGACCCCGCCCCCACTCCATGAGGGCCTCCATTTTCCACATCCGGACTTCTCTCTCGTCAGACCTCAACCCAGCAGACCAGCCTATCAGCGCCCTGCTCGTGCGGCCAAGCGGACGCGTTCATCAATAAATGCTGGACTTAGAGATTCCTACAAGAGTATGCTACCTGCATGGCAGAGCCTGGCAAGCTACCCATTTTGTATTTGATATTTATGCCAAATACCAGTAACAATTATAGACCTCATTCGGAATGGTTTGAGGCTCTTTATGTTCCTGGAGCAAGCAGATGCCTTGGGCTCTACTAGCATGGGACAGGACATATGGAGATGTTACTGGGTCCGCTCGAGCAAATCGATGATGAGCGGGAAGACAGACAGTGATACAGTGATATAATAATAAGGGATAAGTTTACACATGGAATATAGCTCAACGGTGTGAAAACATGATCTCTTCTCCTGCTACACAGGAGTGGAATTAAAAGGGGCTCATGTTATGTTAAATAAGTGAGGAGGATAATGACATCAGAAGATTTTACACAAGTGTGTTATGTAAAGAAAAGTCGGGGGATGATTCAATAGCAACTAAAAGACCCACCATACAGCAGAACCGTGAGAGGCGGCAGTACTTGACAGGAAGGGTCCTGTGGACCGCAGTGGTGCAGATCAAGGACTTCTGGCCATGGTTGTGCGTGGCAATTGCTTTCTCCTGCATCACAGAAGGCTGTAAAGGCCAATGTTCCATTAATTTTTTTTGAAAAGAGTGAAAGTACATGAGCTGTGAATAGGAAAATAAAAACTAATATCTGTTAATTAAGATTTTCTTAGATTCTTTCTAAATGCTCCATGAAGATGATCCATATTTCTAGAAAAATGTTGATGTAGATATCAACGTCCCCATCACAGAGAAGAGTTTGAAATCAGAGAGGCAAAGTAACAACCTGGTTTGGGTTTTCCTAGGAGTTTCTCTAGAAAAAGCCTGGATTACTTGGGATGCAGAAGTCATGCTTTCAGGAGACTTGCAGATGTCACACGGAAGGGCATTCAGTGCAGCATAGCAGAGCCAACAACAGGAGCTAGATACAAAAGGCATCCAAGAGAACTTTTACAAACCACATGCTGAGTTATTCTACTGATGGA
Source organism: Cryptotis parvus (assembly GCA_021461705.1). NCBI lineage: Eukaryota > Metazoa > Chordata > Mammalia > Eulipotyphla > Soricidae > Cryptotis > Cryptotis parvus. Next base: position 19,861 of record JAJIBD010003490.1, on the reverse strand, counting down.
CAAAAGTGCTGAGTCTGCAGGAAGCAGCTTTCACCCCAGCAAGGCTGCTGGACGTAGGGAAAAGAACTTTTCCCAGGTGCATGAAGACAAACTCAGAAATGGGAGGAGGAAATGCCTGAGCATACTTAGACACAATATATGGAATTGAATGGGAATAAAGCAGGCTTTAAATCTATCATTTGTCACTTGTCACTTGTCATTTGTCTTCCCGTTGTTCAGCTTTTTGCTTGAGCAGGCGCCAGTAAAGTCTCCATTCATTGGGAATGAGGTCCATTATTGTTACTGTTTTTGGCATATCAAATACACAAGGGGAGCTTGCCAGACTCTGCTGTGGCTCTGGGTTCATCCCAGGGGGCCCAGTCTTTTTCTATGTCAGACCATCAACCATCCAGGACCTACGGGGCAGAGCCCTGGGTGTGGACAAGCCTGTCTCCTGTCTGCCACCTACCAATGCAGCCGGGCACCGCAGCCACACCTGCAACACTCTAGGAGCAAAAAATGGCAAAATCTACCATTTACTTCCTTAATATTGTTATATTTAGGTAACATAACTATAACAGTTAACATTTGTAGCATAGATTTATGCAGTTACTCAGCGTCACTTCCACTTGTCCCCAAACCCTCCACCAATATTCTTTTGTTACTTTCATCTACATAATCATTCCACCCACCTCCGCCCTCTGCCGTTTGGTTTACTCTATAGTCCAGGACACAGCATTTGTTATCTACGCCTGCTGATTTCATTGTTTTGCTTCCCTTATACCATACGTGAATGAGATGACCCAGTGTTTGTCCTTCTGACTCTGCTTAAAATTATACCATCCAGTTCTATTCATGTTTCAGCATCATTTCATCTTTTCTTACAGCTTCATAATGTATGTATATCACATATTATTTATTCATATGTCCTGGACATCGCATTGTTTTTATTCTGGCTATTGTACTAAGTGTGCGATGCATTTCAATATGCATCTAACTATCAAATTAGTGCTTCTGTGTTTTGGAGGTAAATGCCAAGAAGTTGAATTGCTGAGTCATATGAACGCTGTGGTTTTCCCCTTTTAAGTGATCGCTATATTTTTTTTTCCATAGAGACCGAACAAGACAACATTCCCAATATGTGGATGAGTGGCCCTTTTTAACCACATTCCTGCCAACCCTAATTATAGTCTGTCTTTTTTATATGTGACATTCTAACTGGTGGGACATGATACATCCTTGTCCTTTTGAATACTTTATTTAATAAAAAAAGTGACAATAAACACTTTTACACACACCTGGTGGCCATCCACGTGCTCTTTGAGAATATGTCCATCTTCTCTCTGCAATTTTTAATGGAAATGTTAGTTTAGAAAAATAGAAAAACTTTTAAAAAAGAGAGAATGAGCAAAGTGAAAGAAGGCAGAGAGTGTAAAGGGTAAGTCAAGAATTATGTTATTAACCCGAGACAGTCAGTTGCACTCTCATGAGTGCAGTCATCAGCTCGCCCTGGGTGGACTAATCAGCTCATAATATCACTTAAAGTTCCCATATCCATAAAACATCCCCTTCTGGGCAGAGGAGAACAACAAGATATAATTGAGTAATGCTCGCTAAATCCTATTTGATCAGGCGTACATCCACTCATAGGTATCCTATAGAGCTGGTTAGAGTTGGGGGGCTCAGGGAGGCGAGAGCCCCATGTAGTTGAGGAGAGATAGAGCTGTAGCAAAACTGTCAGAGTCAGTACGGATTCCTCTCCTCACTGGGAGGGTGCAATATCCCAACTTCCCACCCTCTTCCCACTTCCCAATCTGGATGAGGCCAACACAGCTGGAGTGAAACACATTCTGACACATGAGTTTTCAGGAACCCACTCACATGACCAAACTATGATCAAAGCAGGCAAACTGATGATGGATCTTCCTTCTTTGATCTGAGATAAGTATCTAAGAATTAATCTCAATTAAGAAACATATTAAAAATTGATTTCTGAACATCGGGATATTTGGGGAAAATGGCTCCTACTTTACATCTGCCTAGAGGCTACTGTTTATAAACAAGGAAGGTTCTGCCAATTGGTGGAAATTTTGGGGGGTCCAGGTATAAAAACCCAGAGAGCTAAGGATGATCATCTACTTGGAAACGCCCCTCTGAACACCGTCAACCCAACACCTTCCCACCATGTGCTGCTCCCCTTGCTGCCAGCCCACCTGTTGTGGGTCCAGCTGCTGCTCCCCTTGCTGCTGCAAGCCCTGCTGCCCCCCACCCTGCTGCTGCAAGCCCTGCTGCCCCCCACCCTGCTGCTGCAAGCCTGCTGCTGCCCCCACCTTGCTGCTGCAAGCCCTGTTGCCCCCCCCCCTGCTGCTGCAAGCCCTGCTGCCCCCACCTTGCTGCTGCAAGCCCTGCTGCCCCCCGCCCTGCTGCTGCAAGCCCTGCTGCCCCCCACCCTGCTGCTGCAAGCCCTGCTGCCCCCACCCTGCTGCTGTAAACCTTGCTGCCCCCCCCCCACCCTGCTGCTGCAAGCCCTGCTGCCCCCCCACCTTGCTGCTGCAAGCCCTGCTGCCCCCCCACCTTGCTGCTGCAAACCCTGCTGCCCCCATCTTGCTGCTGCAAGCCCTGTTGCCCCCGGCTCTGCTGCTGCAAGCCCTGCTGCCCCCCACCTTGCTGCTGCAAGCCCTGCTGCTCCCCCCACCCTGCTGCCCCCCCACCTTGCTGCTGCAAGCCCCGCTGCCCCCAACTTGCTGCTGCAAACCCTGCTGCCCCCCCCTGCTGCAAACCCTGCTGCCCCCCCACCCTGCTGCTGCAAGCCCTGCTGTCCCCCGCCTTGCTGCTGCAAACCCTGCTGCCCCTCAACTTGCTGCTGCAAGCCCTGCTGCTCTAATTGCTGCTGCTGGAACCCTTGCTGCCACCCCATGGATCTCTTCCTCCTAAGCTCAATCCCTGTAGCCCACTCCATCTACTGTGCTACCAACTGCCCACAGCCTTGGTGCTGCTGCTCCCTTGCCAAGGACCACATGGGCTCCCAGCATTGACCAGCCTTTGTGAGAACAGATTCACAACTTAATTGAAAGCCAACACTCTACTACCACACATCACTCACCTGCCTGGTGAGCCGGAGCCCACTGAGCCCAGCTTGACTGTCGGAGGCCCCTCACTGGATTCTCTTTTCTTCATGACTGTGGGTCCAAGCATTTTCCTATAGAATCCTGACCTCTGTTTCTACTCTGTGTTCAGGCTCTTTGTCTTCTTCCTCTAGGTCATTTATAGAAATAAATCTATATAACTTTTTACAGAACTCTGCAACAACTGAAGAATCATAGATTGCTTCTCTGTTCTTCCTTCTTTGAAAGCCGTTTTTCTCCTTACATGCAGTCTGATCTACATCTCCCAATAAACCCCTTGTCATGACTGATTCCATATCGTCTTTTGTTTCATTTCACCAGATATCCTATGAACACATTGATAGGCACACATCTTGCAAACCAAATGCCAATGGCATCAAAACACCAAAGACTAAACTAAAACCAGTGCCCTGGGGGATGGTCCCTGCATCTCCTTCCATGTACTTTTTACAGCTTTTACTCTGACATCTAAGTTCTCAGTCCAATTTTAGGGATAGGATAATAATAAGAGATAAATGAACATATAAACTGTGAGCCAACTATACGAAAAGATGCAATATCCTTCCTCCTGCTACACGTGAGTAGAGCTGAAGAGACTCATGATGTATTAAACAAGACTAGAGGACAAAAGACATCAAACGATTTCAAATGTGCTCCATTTGAAAGAAATGGGGGACTATTTTATTATCAATCAAAAGAAACCCTGAGACCATGACAGCAGAATTGGGGTACAGAGGAGATTTCCAGGAAGAGTCATTAGCTGTGGTGGAGAAATATAGGCAGTCTGGTGGTGATTGAACTGTGGCAACTGTTTCCTCCTGGCACATAGAAGCCTGTAAAAAAAAACTCTTGTAAACTAATGTTCCATTTTTGTTTTTAATGAGTGAAAATAAAATTAGTCACGGATAAGGAAAAAAACTAACATATCCTGCTTCTCAAGATTTTCCTAGGTACCAGCTAAATGTTTCAGGTACCTCATTTGTTTTCTTTAAACATGTTAATGTACTCAAAATAAATCAATTTTTTTAAAAATGCTTTAAAAAAGAATTTGAATGGAAAATAATTCTCCAGTCCTTATGGCTGGAGCAGATAGTACAGTGGGTAAGGCATTGTCTTGGACATAGCCATCCTGAGTTTGATCCCCAGCATCCCATATGGTCCCCTGAGCCTGACAAGAGTGATTCCTGTGTGTAGAGCCAAAAATAAAGGCTGAGCACAACTGTGTGGACAGTTCCACCAGAAAAAAAAGTCAATGTAGATATTGATGTTCCCATTGCAGAGAAGATGAGATTGAAACTACAGAGGCGAGTAACATCATGGTTGGGTTCTCTTAGAAGTGTCTCTGAAAAAAGTCTAGTTTGCTTACTTGGGGTTATAAGGCCCGACTTGTAGGAGAGTGGAGAGGTGACATGGAGAAGTATGACACAATGCAGCGTATCATAGTCAATAACTGGAGCTAGTCACCTGTCACCTGTCTTCCCATTGTTCTTCGATTTGCTGGAGCAGGTGCCAGTAACGTCTCCATTCATTGGGAATGAGGTCCATTCTCGTTACTGTTTTTGGCATATCGAATACACCATAGGTAGCTTGCCCGGCTCTGCCATGGCTCTGGGTTCATCCCAGGGGACCCAGTCTTTTTCTGTGTCAGACCATCAACCTTCCAGGGCCCATGGAGCAGAACCCTGGGTATAGACAAGGCTGTCTTCTGTCTGCCACCTGCTGACACTGCTGGGCACCACAGCCACACCTGCAACACCTCCAGGGGCCGAACTGGAGCTAGACACAAAAGAGAACTTTCACAAACCACATGCTCAGTTATCCTACTGGTGAACAAAGATGCTGAGACTGCAGGAAGGGAGCTCTCAGAAGCACCAGCAAGGGCTATGCTGTGAGATGGACACAGGGAACAGAACTTTCTCACAGTACATGAAGACAAACACAGAAGTAGAGGAGGAAATGACCTGAGCACACAGAGATACAATACATGGGGATTATATTGAGTGGGGATCAAACACGCCTTACAATGCACCACTTACTTCTTTTATATTCACTGTCACTGTCACTGTCTTCCCATTGTTCATCGATTTGCTCAGTGGGCACTAGTAAAATCTCCATTAGTCCTGTCACAAGCAAGTGCAACCCAAGGGCATCTACTTGCTACAGGGACAGGAGGAGCCCGAAACCATTCTTAAGGTTATGGAACTGAGTCCATAATAATTACTAGCCTTTGGCATAAAAAGCAAATAAAACACGGGTAGCTTGCCAGGCTTACCATGAAAATAAAATCAACACCCATGGGGATGTTGAGGAAGTTGATCCAGGGAAGGCCAGTCTAGGTTACATGGTCACAATAGATCAGATTTATGCCATTGATTTATGCGGTTACCTCAATATCCTTCACCAATATTCTTTGGTTCTTTCCATCCACCTCATCATTCCTCCTTCCTCCCCCATGCTGCTTGGTTTTCTCACCTTCTATAAGCCAGGGAAAGCTTTTGTTATCCACCATTGTCTGTTCCTTTGTTTTGCTTCTCTGTACCACATGTGAATAAGATGATCCAGTATTTGTTCTTCGCCTCTGGCTAACATGACACCATCCAGTTCTACCATGTTGGTTGCAGCAGACTGCATGATTTCATTTTTTACAGCTTTGTAATGTATGCATGCCACAACATTTTATCAATGTATGTGTCATGGAGATAGGGCTGCTTATATACTCTCGATACTGTACTAAGTGCTGCAACATACAAAAGTATGCATACATTTTTTCCAAATTAATCTGCTTGTGTCTTTAATGCTAGGAAGTTGTATTGCTGGATTATAAGGTAGCTCTAGTCTTTCTTTTTTGAGGATGCTCTATACTGTTTTTCAAAGGGGCAGAACCAGACAATATTCCCAACAATAGTGACTGATGGCTCTTTCCCACCATATCCTACCAATAGTTATTATGTCTAGGCTTTTAGATATATGCCATTCTCACTGTTTTTCATAACCCCTCATCATTTTGATTTCTTTGTCTAATAAATAAGTGATAACACTTCATATTGTCTATCCATATGCTCTCTTTGTGAGTGTTCTGTTGATCTCCTAGCCACAATATTTGGTGGAATAATTAGTTTTTTTGTTGTCAAACTTTGTGGATGCTTTAAATATTTGGGTTATTAAGACTTTTGCAAATAATGCTAATGGGGCATTGTGTGCCAACATTTTCTCCCACTTAGTAGGATATCTTATTTGACTTCCTTTCATTGTCTGTGTAAAAACTGTATGATTTAGTATTATCCCACTTAGTAACTTAGGTCTTTTTATTTTATTTTTGCCTTTGGAAATAATCAATGAAAACAACCTAAGGCTAATGAAGTACAGACTCATGCCTATATTTTTCTCAATTAAATGTTGGTATTTGGGTCTGACCTCGAGAACTTTATTCCATTTTGAATTAACTTTTGTGTATGTTGTGAGCTTCAGTCCAATTCTTGAGTATAATCAATCTTCAAAGTATAAAAAGGATAGAAAACACAAAAGGGAGAGAAAGAGTGATACAGAGAAGCTTTGGAGGGCACCAAAAGGAACAAAATAAAAAGACGTGGAAGGAAGAGAAGGACGAAGTGGAGGTAAATAACAAGAATTATATACTGGGGCTGGAGCAATAGTGCAGCAGTGAGGACCTTTGCCTTGCACATATTGTCCCCAAGCACCGCCAAGAGTGATTTCTGAGTACAGAGCCAGAAGTAACCCCTAAGAAGCACCAGAAGTGAACCCCCACCCAAAAAAAAAAGAGCTGTGTACTTGGTGATCTGAGACAAGAAGGTATTAGACGTCAGAGACAGGCTATAGAAGCTAGAGTTGGTAGACTAAGCACCCCATCACATCACTTAGGTTCCCATATCCAGAAAACTTCTATTCTGGGAAAATCGTGAGTTAACACAAAGTACTAGCTGATGGGGCGGAGCGATAGCCCAGCGGGTAGGGCGTTTGCCTTGCACGCGCCGGCCATGCCGGCCCGGGTTCGATCCCGGCATCCCATATGGTCCCCCGAGCACCGCCAGGAGTGATTCCTGAGCGCAGAGCCAGGAGAAACCCCTGAGCATTGCCGGGTGTGACCCAAAAAAAAAAAAAAAGTACTAGCTGAGGTTTCTCAGGCTATGGCACAGCTCTTCTGTATCGCTTTGCTGTGCTTGTGAAAAAGACAACATACATCTGCTCAAAGGCATCGCATAAAACGGAACTACAGAAAGGCTGCTTAATAGAAGAGAGAGTGCCTGTAGCAAAGTTGGTTCAGGTTTTCAAGTGAAACCCCTAGACTGAGCATAAATCCCACTCCTCACTGTGAGTGTGCAGCATCATACACCCGCCCCACCCTGCCTTAACACCTCCCAATCTGCTGGTGACCAACAACCCAATGTGGGGGAGAAACCCATTTGACCACGTGAGGATTTCTCCTATGGGGAACTTTGTCACATGACCAGGTTATGATCAAAGCAGGAGCCCTGATGATGCTCCCTCTTTCCTTTAATCTGAGGCATGTATCTAAGAATTAATCTCAATTAAGAAGCAAATTAAATATTAATTTCCTAAAGATTCAAGACATTTACGGAAACAGAAAAGCTTCCTCTCACCGCTCCTTAGAGGCTGTTGTTTATAAACAAGGAAAGTGCTGTTTATTGGTGGAAACTTCGGGGTCTGAGGTATAAAAACCCTAGAATGAGAAAGATCATCGTCTTCTGGGAAACTCCCCTCTGAACACAGGTTCACCTACCGCCCCTACCACCATGTGTTGTTCCTCTTGCTGCCAGCCCACCTGTGGGTCCAGCTGCTGCTCCCCTTGCTGCTGCAAGCCCTGCTGCCCCCACCCCTGCTGCTGCAAGCCCTGCTGCCCCCACCCTGCTGCTGCAAGCCCTGCTGCCCCACCTGCTGCTGCAAGCCCTGCTGCCCCCACCTTGCTGCTGCAAGCCCTGCTGCCCCCACCCTGCTGCTGCAAGCCCTGCTGCCCCCCACCCTGCTGCTGCAAGCCCTGCTGCCCCCCACCCTGCTGCTGCAAACCCTGCTGTCCCCCACCTTGCTGTTGCTCTCCCTGCTGCTCCCCACCTTGCTGCTGCAAGCCCTGCTGCTCCCCCTGCTGCTGCTAAAGCCCCTACAGCCAACCCCATGGATCTCCTCCTCCTACGCTCAAGCCCTGCAGCCCATCCATCTACAGTGCTCCCAGCTGTCCCCAGCCTTGCTGCTGCTGATCCCCTAAGGACCACACGGGCTCCCAGCACTGACTGCTATTGTGAGGACAGATTCACCTGCAGCCTCATGGGAAGCCGACACTCTGCCACCACATTTCTGTTTCCATCTGCCTGGTGAGCCCATTGAACCAAATTGGCTATTGGAGTGACGGACCCTCACTGGATTCCCTTCTCCCCGTGTCTGTGGGTCATGAGTAGCTTCCTGCCTATAGGAAGCTTCTTATCTATGACTTGAGGATCTTTATCTTCTTCTTCTGGGTCACTCAGAAAAACAAATATTCAGTAAAACAAAATTTTATATCTCTTTTTGCAACTCCTGAAGAGTCCTCACACTCCTTCATAGCCTTCTCCTCTCCCTCACTCTCTTCCTTTGGAGCCCTTGTCTTTCTAAATGCGAAAAGTCTGACCTACATATCCTAATAAACCCTGCGCTATTATTGATCCTATATAGTCTATTGTTTATTCTAATTCATTTCCTACGGACACTATGATCCACACCTTGCACACCAAATGCCAACATATTCATAATACCAAAGATTGATACTCAAACCAATATCCTAGAGGTGTGGGGGGCCTCTATTTCCTTCCAAGTATGTTATGGATTTGATTCTGACATCTACATTTTTCACCTAATCTGAATAACACTTGTGCAGAGTGTTACTAGATAACATATACTTCCATAATTCAATTGATTTAGCTATAAGACAAGTTAAAATCTTCCATTCTGTTATAAACTGGGTAAAACAAAATCATGCAGAATTAAACTGGTCAAGAAGATTTTTTAAAAAGTCAGATGTCTTCACTCAAGTGTAGCATATAAAGAAAATAATCAGGGATCTTATCCGTAACCCATCAAAGCAAACAGCCCTGGGACTCTCAGAAGTCTGAACCACAGGAGTGACAGAGAGGTGGGGTCCTATAGGCCAGAGCAGAGATACATCCACCCTCTTGTAGTGGTTGAGATGTGGGAATTGTGTAGTCCTAGTGCATATAAACATGTGCCATCTTGTAAACTGCATTTTTTTAAAGTGAAGAGACCATAAATGACTGAGATTTAAAAGAAAGCGATTGTGTTCTGGTGCCAAATAGTCCCTAAGTACTGTGTAAGAGCTCCATATGCATTACCTTAAATCTGAAAAAGAGGAAATTGAAGCTAGAGAAGCCAGTATTTTCAGTTTGAGTTCTCCCATACAGCACTCTGAACAGAAGATGTCAGTAAATGTAGATTCCTTAGGGTGGGCGGTCAGGTCGTCGTTGGAGGGAACTGGGGAGGTGACATTGGGCAGGCTAACTACAAAGGAGTGTCAAGCTGAAGCTTGACAAAGTCAACTCTAATAGAAATTTTACAAAACACATACTCAGGATTATTCTACACTATAGACCTGGGAGCTGAGTCTGCCCAAAGCAGCTATCTGCAGCACTGGGTGAGGGCTGGGCCGGAGGGGTGCGGGAGGCGGGGCGAGAACTTCCTCCTGGTGCTTGACTAGAGTGCTAGACATACAGACAGACAGAAGACAGACAGACAGAAGACAGACAGACAGACAGAAGACAGACAGACAGACAGACAGAAGACAGATAGACAGACAGACAGACAGAAGACAGATAGACAGACAGACAGACAGACAGACAGACAGAAGACAGATCGACAGACAGATAGAAGACAGATAGACAGACAGAAGACAGGCAGACAGGCAGAAGACAGACAGACAGAAGACAGGCAGACAGACAGAAGACAGACAGACAGAAGACAGACAGACAGACAGAAAACAGGAAGACAGACAGAAGACAGACAGACAGACAGAAGACAGGCGACAGACAGACAGACAGACAGAGAGGAGATGGAGATGGCCTGAGTACACTGAGAGTCAGTAACGTAGTGAGGATTAGGAACATTCTTTACAATCTATCATTTGATTCTTTTTTTTAAAATTTTTTATTATACCACCGTGAGACATACAATTACAAAGGTGTTCATAATTGGTTCTTGGTAATACAGTATTCCAGCACCCATCCCTTCACCAGTGCCCCATTTCCACCACCAATATACCCCACCCCTCCCGCCCACCCCTAGGCTGCCTCAATAGCAAGTAGCCCCGTTTCCTCTCTCTGTCTCTCTCTTTGTCTCTGCATCTCTCTCCCTCTTCTTTTACACATTGTGTCTAGCCCTGCAGATATTTAGAGTTTATCACTTAAGTCTATTTGTGTATATTCAATGGTGACTTTTAGTCTGCCATTACCATTTCCCACACTTAGTAAAACACTGGTATCTATTAATATCCTATTAATGAATGCAGTCATTCTATATCTGTCCTTGTGATCAGTCTCCAAAGTGCATGGAAGGGCTGGGAAGTGGAAAGTAGAGAGTGAATGAGATGGAGACTAAGGGAAAGGGCAGATAGTGGAAAAGGAGAACAAGAAGATGCAGAGGAGAATGAGAAGTACAGGAGACATGTGGACTTCGTGGCTTAGGTCAATGGACTGTGCCATGTGGGAGGGAAGTCCTTACATGCACCTTGCCCCTGCTTGGCTCCAAGTGCCTCATCTCCTCACTTGAAAGATCTTTGTCCTAGAAAACACTTTTGTTCTAGGTAAACCAGTGCAAAAGTGACCAAGGACATAATTGACTGACATTTTCTAAGTCCAAGAGCACTTGCCTCTCTTCTCCTCCTGCTTCAGTTCTGCTTGCCGTAGGGAGAGACAGGACTGAACATCCTCATACAAGGGTCTCACAAAACTCTGCGACATTCGGAGGATTTGTCACTCCAGAGAGGGAGGGAGCTGTGACTCCAGTGATTCTGGTGTCAGAGGCAAACACCAAAACTAGGCTTGGATTCTATGCTCTGTGAGCAAGCAGCACACCCCAATCTACACAAGCCCAAGGGACTAAGCTGGAGAGAAACGCCTCAGGACCTCTTGAGGATTCAGGAACTTGGTCACATGACTGGGCTATGATCAAAGCAGATAACAATGCTGATGATATAATTGCCTTATTTATAGAGAAAAATTTCTCTGAATTACTCCCAATTAAATAACACATCAAACACTTAACCGGTAAGGATTTATGACACAAAGAAAACTTCCTCCTTTCCAATCCCTAAGACATGGTGTTGTTTATGAAGAACAAGGAAACCCCACCTTATTGGTTTAAGTTTCAGGGGTCCAGGGTATAAAAGCCTCAGAGCAAGAGGAATGATCATCTTCTGGGAAACTCCCCTGCTAACAGCGGTCCCCCACCTCCTCCGCCACCATGTGCTGCTCCCCTTGCTGCCAGCCCACCTGTGGGTCCAGCTGCTGCCAGCCTTGCTGTCGCCCAGCTTGTTGCCCAGTCACCTGCTGCACCACCACCTGCTGCAAGCCCTGCTGCTCCCTTGCTGCTGCAAGCCTGCTGCCCCCCCACCCTGCTGCTGCAAGCCCTGCTGCCCCCCACCCTGCTGCTGCAAGCCCTGCTGCCCCACCCTGCTGCTGCAAGCCCTGCCGCCCCCACCCTGCTGCTGCAAGCCCTGCTGCTCCCTTGCTGCTCCCAGCCCTGCTGTGGCACTCCCTGCTGCCAGCCAGCCTGCTGCACGCCGTGTACTGCCACAGAACCTGCTACCACCCCAACTGCTGCGCCCTGCTCGGTGCCTCCCTGAGAGCTTCGGCTGCACCTCCTCGGGCCAGTCCTGCTGCTGCTGATGGGCTGGCCAGGACCCGCCCTGGGCCCGCACCTGTGCCTGCAGTTCACTGGCACCTCTCTGGGGATCTTCCCTTCCTAGAAGGGGCTCCTACCAGTGTGAGCCTCGCTGGGCTTCTGGGCCCGTGAATCAGCTGCTGGAGTGCAGAGCCCTCCTCAGCGCTCGCCTGCCCTTTGCCTGGCCCTCACGTGCCTGCTTCATGCAGTCTTGAGAAGGAATGTGGGTCTCGGTTTTCACTCTGAAGCCTAGGCACCCCTTTTTCTAAGAAAATTAGTAAATTAAACCCTCGTAACTTTTCCTAATATTCTGCAACTGCCCCATAATCTTCACGTAGTTCACGTGATCATTATGAAAGCATTTGTAGCTTAATTGCTGCTTCTTTCATGACCATCTGATTGTCTCCCTGGATGCATGTTCATGCTCTCTACATGTCTGTGTCACAATAAAATTAAACACAACAATTTACTATTGTCTTTTGTCATATAATACATACTTCTTGATATAAGAACTCAACTTTATATTATATACCATATGAAATATCATATTTGAGATTACTAGAATGATTTCCCATCCATTTTGAAGTGGGGAATTTCTTTGTGCATGTCATGGAGTAAGAGACATAACCTAACTCTGCTAAAGGAAGCTAAGTGCAGTCCCTGTCAGGGCTAGCATCATTGAGGCCAGGGCTGAGGACTAGTAGGAAATGGAATTGATTCTACTTTCCAAAGAATCAAAAAATCCATATGCACAGGGGTCCAGAGAGATAGCGCAGAGGGTGGTTGCCTTACACATGGCTGAGCCAGGTTGAATCTAGGGCTCCCCTACGGTCTCCTATGCCCTGCCAGAAATAATCCATTAGTGCAGAGCCAGGAGTAAGCCCTGAGCACCACCAGCTGGGACCAAAAACATTTAATATATACAGAGAATGTCTGTTTAAAAGTTTCTAAATATTTTCCCCCAAGTCCCCCTATTACCAGGTTTGGGAAGCAAATCTCATTGCCAAATTCTCAGGATTACCCTCATTTGTGGAGATCTGCTTTATTGCTCTCTCCTCAAACTTCGAGAAAGAGGAAGGAAGAGGAGAAAGAAGATGCTCTGCTTTTCCTCTTATTCTAAAGGCTCTGGTTCATCTTAGGGTCTCATGCTTATCATATAAATTACAAGAATTATGAACACAGTGTCCATTTGGGGCTGAGAGATACTATTGTACTGAAACTACCATCTGCAATCTCTTCTCTGCCCCTCTCACATACAGTCTCTATTTCTTCAAGGTGATAAAGAGCCAAAGCTTCTGGGAGGGACTGTGAAACAGGGAGGGACATTTCTCTGGAAATAAGACTCCACTGACCAGTTCCGCTGTCCTGTACGCAGGACTGTGCCCCCATGTACCTTTGCTTAAATGCCTCTCCTGTTTGTGAGGGTCCCTGGCAGATTAAGATGCTCCATCTAGGAAGTACACATTCATTTGCAAAGTCTTCCACCAACTAGAGGTAACTCTAGTACCCCTAAAGCAGTCCTTCTCTCAGACTTGCCCCATATTCCTGTGTTCTTTCTTTTCATGTCCTCTTAGAATTCCACTTTCCTGGAAAATCTATTTTTCATGTTCAATTAATTAATTATTATTTTTAGGTTGTTATGGTTGTTAAAACTTACGCTACTGATGAACAAAATTACTTCACCTCACCAAGTCCAATGTGCATGTGACACTCCCCGTGTCCTTGTATCACCACTCTGTGCCCAATTACTTTTTTCTTTTTGGTTTCAAGGAATTGGAAGTGTCAATTACAGGACAATCATACATATTTTTGTATGACTGTTTGGTTATTCCTTGGAACCTCCAAATGGAATATTTCTGACTCTTGGTACAAGCTTCCTTTGAGTTCATGTTGCCTTAATAGTGGAGAGTCAGTTTGGATATTACATGACATGGAATCCATTTTTAGGTGAGGCATAACTTTTCATCTCTTACATGTTATAAATAAGTGCAATTCAATGGCCTAGGAGTGTTCTTGGAAGTTGTATAGCATTTGAGATTTATGATAGAATAATGATCTGATAGTAGCATTTTGTCATTTTCACCCAGTAGTTAGTTTTCAGTCACTACCCAGTAATTATTTTTTTTCTCAGTGTGCTATCCTGATCCTTACCTGTCAAACAGTTATTTCATCTTCCTATAAATCAAGAAATATTTTTTAAATCCTCAGCAATTCCACCTCCAGAATAATACAATCTTATTAAAGAAATTACTACATATTAAGTTCAAAAGATCTTCTGAACTCTGTAGTTTCTGTTCAAGGTATTAGGTACTGGGTTAGAAATTCTAGATTCTCCTTAGAATTTTTGTATGATAAATATGTTAGGTAGTGGCAAGTGGGGTATTTTCTTCCTTCCTTCCTTCCGTCCTTCTTCCTTCCTTTCTTTCTTTCTTTTCCTTCCTTCCTTCCTTCCTTCTTTCTTTTTCCTTCCTTCCTTCTTTTCCTTCCTTCCTTCCTTCTTCCTTTCTTCCTTCCTTCTTTCTTTCCTTCCTTCCTCCTTTCTTTCTTTCCTTCCTTCCCTTCCTTCTTTCTTTCTTTCCTTCCTTCCTTCCTTCCTTCCTTCCTTCTTCCTTTTCTTCCTTCCTTCTTTCTTTCCTTCCTTCCTCCTTTCCTTCCTTCCTTCTTTCCTTCCTCTTTCTTTCTTCCTTCCTTCCTTTCTTTCTTTCTTTCTTTCTATCCTTTCTTCTTTGTCTTTGCCTTTTTAGTTTTAGATATTATTACAGTAGCTTTAGTTGCTAAGACTACATGCAGTTTTAGGGTTACACTTTTAAACTGCCTCAAATATATGTTTCCATACTACAGTCACACCAAGGTACCAATATCCCTCTAACACCGTCCAGGGCACTCTCTGTCTCCTTTAATCCTTTTCTCCAGCCCTTCTCCTCTGATGACCTCCATTTTGTAGTCTGAGTTCAGGCATATCTATTATCTTTGTTTATTCCTTTGCTTTGCTTAATTTTTTCTTCTCTCTCTGATTTATTTCCCTTCACATAATCCCATCCCATTTAATCCATGTTTTTTCTTAATTTTTTAGGTCACACCCGCGATGCTCAGGGGTTACTCCTGATTCTCCACTCAGGAATTACTCCTGGCAGTGCTCAGGGACCATATGGGATGCTGGGGGATAGAACCCGAGTCGGCCACATGCAAGGCAAATGCCCTCTCCGCTGTGGTATCGTTCTGCCCCTGAGCCATGCTTTTGCATAAAGTGCTGTGCCCTCTTTTCTTATAGCTATGTCTTCAACTGAAGACTTGAACTGAAATTCCACTTATATATGAGTATATAAACCACATTTTCTTTTTATCATCCAGCTCTGCTTTAGAAAGGTTGCTAATTAATTGCTAGTCTGAATTTCTTCCCTCCTTTTTCTCTCCCATGCATTTGCTCATAGCCCCTCACTACCTCCCTCTTAGCTATTCAATATAATAAGTACACTGTTATTGCTACTAAACAATAGCTTGTTGTTAACATATGGTGTGCTTCGGTGGTTTAACTGTAGACAGTGCTTTTGATTAGTTTCTTTTAATTCACTGTATCACTGTCTTCCCGTTCATTATCGATTTGCTCGAGCGGGCACCAGAACATCTCCATATGTCCTGTTTCAAGCAAGTAGAGCCCAAGGGCACCTGCTTGCTCCAGGAACATAAAAAGCCTCAAACCATTCCATCAGGTCATGGGAATGAGGTCTATAATTGTTACTGGTATTTGGCATATCAAATACGACACGGGTAACTTGCCAGGCTTTGCCGTGCGGGTATTAATGTGATATAAATATATTTACCAATGTTTTACTAATTGTGGGAAATGTAAACACCAGGCTAGAACTGAACATTTAGTGTATACACAAAGGGATTCATATGATAATCCCTAAATGTCTGTAGGGCAAGCCACATGTGTAAGAGAAGAGAGAGGGGGAGAGAGAGAGAATGAGAGAGAGAGGAGAGAAAGGAGAGTTTTCTTTTAATTAAGCTTTTTAATTGAATCACAGTGAGATACAGTTCCAAGGCTGTTCATGATCCAGTTTCAGTCATACAATGTTCCAACACCTATCCCTCCACCAGTGTGCAGACAGAATGATTGCACTCATTTGTGGTATGTAAAAAAAAATGTAATATGAAACAAATATCAAGGACAGTAGAAACAAGGGACAGGAGGAATGGTCCATGGTTGAAAGCCTGCTTCAAGAGCTTGGGAAAAGACAGTTGGGATAGGGAAAGGACCACTATGACAAAAAGAGTTGTAAATGATCACTCTGAGTAAGAAATGCTCACTGAAGCAGGTAAAGGAACAAACATTTATAGGCAAATTTTATAACTTCATTTTTCCTAACAGCTGCATAGTATTCCATTGTGTAGATGTACCAAAGCTTCTTTATCCAGTCATCAGTTCTCCGGCACTCTGGTTGTTTCCAGATTCTGGCTATTGTGAATAGTGCTGCTATGAACATAACAGTAGGGATGGTGTTTCCGCTGCGTATTTTTTGGTTTGCCAGAGTAGATTCCCAGGAGTGGTATGGCTGGGTCAAATGGGAGTTCAAGGAGAGAGACAGATACAGAATGACTGCATTTATTTGCATGGCATAAATATATATGTACATATTATGATACCAATATCCAAGGTCAAGTGAAACATATATCAGGAAGTTTTGTCAAAGGTGGAAATTATCACAAACGTGTGGGAGTCAGAGGCTAGGTAAGACAGAAAATGGAACAGTGTGCTAACAATTGTCAAGGGTACTAATGCCAACCTAGAACTGAGCATTAAATAGAGGCAAAAGGATACACATGACAACCCTTTAATGTATGTTCTGTAATCCATAGTCTGGAAGGGAAAGGAAAAGAGAAAGAGAGAGAAAGGGAAAGAAATAAAGAACTTGCCATGGAGGAGGGCTGGGGAGGGGGGGAGGGAACCGGGGACGTTGGTGGTTGGAGATGGGCACTGGTGGCGGGATGGGTGCTGCAACACTGTATGACCAAAACCCAAATATAAACTTTTTAATTGTATATCTTTGTAACTGTAAAATATAAAAAAAAATTTAAAAAAAAGAAAAGAAAAGAAACAAACATAATAACCTCCTAGTATCTGTATTGCAAACCATTATCCCAGCAGGAAAGAGAGAGAGGGAGCAAGAAGGAAAGTGTCTGCCATAAAGACAAGCTGGAGGATCAGGGCGGGGTGGGGGGGTGTTGGCAGGAGGAAAAGGGACATTGGTGGCGAAAATGTTTTCTTTTAAAAATATTTAAAATTTTATTTTTGTCACCATGATTTATAATCCTGCTAATGATAGGATTCCATGCATACAACATCCAAACCCTCCACCAACACTAAAGTAAGCACTTCCCTCCATCATTGTCTCAGGTTCACCCTGCCCCTGTCCCGCCTGCCAGCTCCCTGCCAAAGTGCAGTCAGGTCCGCAGACCAGATCTCGGACACTTTTTATTTATCATCTACTTATTTATTTATCATGGGTGGTTCCCATGACTGGACTCT
Source organism: Cryptotis parvus (assembly GCA_021461705.1). Taxonomy (NCBI): domain Eukaryota; kingdom Metazoa; phylum Chordata; class Mammalia; order Eulipotyphla; family Soricidae; genus Cryptotis; species Cryptotis parvus. Next base: position 2,329 of record JAJIBD010003490.1, on the reverse strand, counting down.
TGTAAATAGCACAGTAATGGACATAAGTATGCTTATATCTTTTCAAATTAGTAGTTCTATCTTCTTTCGACAGATACCAAGAGTGGAATTACTGAATCATATGCTAGAGGCATTTTAAGTTTCTTAAATTCTGGTACCAGCTTCCACTGAGGCGAAACGCCACTAACAGTCAATGAACTCTCCTTTTTCTCCATATCGCTAGCAGCACTGGTTGTTTCTGGTCTTTCGAGATGTAGGCCATCCCGACAGGAAGAAGATGATAGCTTATGTTTGTTTTGGTTAGCAGCTCCCAGATGATACCTGATAATGAACATTTATTTATATGCCCTTTGGTCATCTCTGTTTTAAATAGAATTGTTGTTTTCAGAGCACCACTCAGCAATAGATAGCACTGCTCCATAATATGGAAATGGACATGTTACCACAGATTCCAAGGGAGGGAGTCATCAGGGTCTTGAAAGGTCATGGAGGGTGTGGAATATGGCATATTCGGAAGCAGAGCTGACTCTCTTAGGGAAGGTAGAAGAAATAAAGAGTGGAAAAGGTGAATTTGTGGGAGGTGATCAGAGTAAGTGTCCCAAATACAATGCAAGCAAATCAAATCCAGTGCCATGTGCAGATCATTATGTTTGCATTACATTATAGTTATAATTTTGAACATTTCTACATGAATCAAAGTTTTATAAACATATCTACTGAAAAACATGAAAATAACCATAAGAAGGTTATCTCACTGGATAAGGAAAAGACATCTCAGGAATTCCAGTCCCTTGCCAGTATAGAACACCTGGTGGGGGGTGGGGGTGGGGATGGAATAGACAAATAAGACTTCATTACACCAATGAAAATAATCTACCAAAAGTAAAACCTCTTGTTTTCAAAATACTGAAAGCTCTCCTTCCCCTAGAGAGAACGCACAGAACAGACTGTACCATCCTCTATATTCTTACGTATGCTAACCCATGCTTACTCCTGAGTCTGGGCTTAGGAATCACTATTGGCAGGGCTTGGGGGGACCATATGGGTAGTTAGGCATCAAACCAGGATTAGTTGTAATCCTGGTTTGATTACAGGATTACAGGAAAACTTTACTTACCAGCATAGCCAATAAGGAAGCACCTTAATGATTATACTATCTCTCTGGTACCAAAATATTCTATGATAACATACATATTTGATAAAATATGTATGTTATCAAAAGCCATGTACAAAAATGGACATGGCAGCACAATTTTTATTAGTTCAAAACTGAACAAAACCTTCATGGTAATCAAAAGAACAATCAACAACTAAAGTGTGGTGTAATATTCATTCGGTGACTGATTACACAACGATGACAATGAATTAATGACTGACAATTATATTAATGGCTCTCACCATCACAACTGTAGAGCAGCTATTATGTATTTGGCCAAAATGTATAAGTCATAAAGAATGCTGAAACTGGAGCCAGAAAGATAGTACAGTGATTAAGCTTTTTTTTTCCTTGCATGCAGCTGACCTGGGTTTGATCCCAGCACTACATATGGTCCCCTGAGCCTGACCAGGAATGATCCATCAGTACAGAGCCAGGAATAAACCAGGAGCACCTTCAGGTGTGGCCCAAAAATATTTTTTAAAGGTTAAAAATAAAGTATACCACAATTAGACTGCAAAGTTAAAGGCTGATGGAGTGATTAGCTGTCTTTGAGGTTGAGCAAGGGCCATACTTTTGGAGGCACTGGGGTTAATCTCTATTTTATTAACTGGTAATAGTGACTTGAGGCTGTACACTTTGTTATAACTCTATAAAAGTAGAAATCAACTTAACATTCTGGACCCCAAGGGTAAGACACAGCACCTAGCAGTTCAATACAATTCAAATGATTCTTTTTAAGAGAGACACACAAGCACAAAAACATGCAGGTCAGTGGCATGAAGTCCCCTACGCTGGGTTAAAGAATAACATTCACTCACCTGCTTTCCCCTAAATCGCCCTAGTATAACATTTATTGTCCACATCTAGGAAAACTCCACTGAACTGGAAATACCAGAACAGTCACCCAGAATTAACTGATTTTTTTCTGAATCCCAGGGTAGCGCTTCTAGGTTTATCGTCCATCAGTTCGTTCAGTCAGATGAGGAAGAGAAAAGGTGAGACATGATCTCACAAGTGACTCACAGGGCTGGTCTGCCAGGGGGCTGGGCAGCTCCAGGAGAGGCGAGAGGCGAGCTGTGATACAACTGAGCTCAGAGTCAGAGGTAAACACCTGGACTCTGGATTCCTTCCTCACTGAGTGAAGCAACATCACACCTCCCAATCTGCATGTGAACAACAAAGGTGGAAAAA